>VZTT01001077.1:38139-112381 GCA_013400855.1 Buphagus erythrorhynchus
TGGATGGATGATGGATGGATGATGGATGGATGGTAAAGCTCTGCTTTCTTCTGCCACAAAAGGCTTTTCACCATGGTGGTATCCAAGGCAAAAAAGCAAACAGCCCTCTGGGAAACTGTACACTCTGTTGGATAACAAACGGGCTGGTGATCACAGCAGCTTTGTTATCTCTGAAGGTGAAAAATCGCCTTTTGCTCTACAGCAACAACAATCTGTGCTCCATCTCAGTGATTCTCTGGCTCCCACCATTTGTCATCTCTTACCAGCAGCTCCATCACTACAAACACTTGTGTGAGCACAGGGTGGCTGAGTGAGTGGCACACAGAGCCAGCTGCACCCTGAGCCCATGGGATCTGCATGCCCAGGGGGCTCAGCTTGCTCACCAAGGGGCTGATAAGGGATTGGCAAGGTGGAGTATCCATGGGTGCTGATTTTAGGAAGAAATACAGTGCTTTCTGTCATTAATGCTCTTGCCTCCTCGTCCTCAGTGCTGGCAGCTCAAGTCATGGTGTGCAATTGCAACAAATCGTGTCAGGAGGGACTCCCTGGAGCCTTCTCCCAGGTACAACTGCACAGGCCACATTCACCTTCAAAACTGCTATGGGAAGGGCAACAACACAGAAATTAACTCATGGTGTTCACTGCTACAAAATGTCGAGGAAAACTTAATGAAATGTCTAAGGTGGGACCACTACAAAAATCCTAAATTTATAAACTGGTATCACATCCACCAGGGTAAAGACTGGGAGTTCTCAACCTCCATGCCACAAAGAGACATTAAGCACATTTAGTTGTGGAAAAATATCTCTCTCCAGGAAGATATATATAATCACCCACGATAGGCATTTTACTCTGGAATACTCACTCCTGGTTTATCTAGTCCAGTAACCCATGGAGGATTTTTTTATTCTTAATGGTCTCCATCTGTGATTATCCACAATTTTCTCTTTCCTTCCTATCCCCTTTGTGGCACCAGCTCTTTATTAGAAACTTAATAAACTTTGTGTATGTTCAAAAGATAATATTGAAAACGTAAAATTGTGTTCTGCATTTTTAAATTGGTGTGGATAAAAAGAGGGAGATCTAATCCAATTGGGCCTTCTCTTTTGCTCTCTCTCTCTCTCCCTTTTCCCTTTTGATGGTAAGCAGCAAATTTTAATTAGCTTCATTTCCACAATTCAGTCATGCATATGTAATCTTTGTTCACACTTTTATAAAGTAAAATTAAGTGAAAGAAATGGGGTAATAATAGAAAGCTTGTCTGAGCAGAACAAATGTGAATTATCAGACGTAAGGAAAGATGACTGGGACTGCACAGCTTGAAGTTCTGCAAGGTTTGAGGTGATTTTTCTGAAACAGAAGTGCATAAATAATGCACAGAAACAGGTGCCGGTTATCCTGTTTGGGGCATCTTTTGTTCATTGTGTACTTGGGCTGCTGAGGTACAGTGATAACCACTGAATGTGAGGAGACTGCTTAATAACAACTTCCTAATGTTTCCCTTTTATCATGAGCTGCAAGTGTCACATGAACTTGTCTAGTTAATAAAAATCACTTTGTGAACCCACTGTTCTTAGATTTGGTACTGGAGCAGATCCCTCTCTCTGTTACAGCTGCAAGAGCTGTACTGCCGTTTTGCACTGTGATTTAAGGGTTTCCTAATCCATATACACACCCTCTAATTAAATGTTTCCAGGGGTTACCTTGGGAGCCTTCAGTGCTATGGTTTGAAACTAAAACTAAAGACCACATTAAATTCTCTCCCCCTGGGATGAGACACAGGAGGGGGAAGAACATTTGCATTCTTGCTACTCCAGATTATTTGAAAGCATTGGCCTGACTGGGATTACTGACTTTGTTATTTCTGTTATCTAACATGAGAAAATGGAAATTTGAAGGGAAATAATCCACGGGTCTAAATCTAGAGCTCATCTTATTTTGTAACTTCCTCTTTAGAGTCCAACCAGTTATTTTAAGAAGCTACCAGTTCATCAGCAGCAACTGAAAACCAGAATCTCCTGTTGATGTAAATCAGTCTGGGTCTGCACAGGCTCCGTTACCAGCACTGCTGATGCCGAGGTCTTCGTTAAAGGAAATGTGAAGCAGTAAAGCATGTGGGCAGTGGCACATACAGCAGTGAAGTCTGAAGCCCAGAGAATGTTAAACTCACAAGGAGATACTTTTTCTTCAGCACCATTCACACATTCAGCCTGACAACCAAACCACAGCTTTAGGAGAGACATCTCTTCCTGTGACAGGAAATGAATTCCAGATATGAGGGACTTGCTTCTTTTTTTTTTTTTCCATCTCTCAAAACCTGCTGTGCTGACAGTGACTCAGGATAGCCAAGATTTTGGTTAATGGTTAACAGAGCAGTATAACCACGCAGACTCTGACTTCCTTCTGCTGGGGCCAGGACCAAAAGCTGCTTTGCTTGCTGGGGAACAGGGGAGCGTGGAAAGCAGAGCAGTGCACACCGAGAAGGGCTGGACAACAGAGGCTTCACCCTGTGGGGAAAGGAGGAGGAAAATCCAAAAAGAGCAAGAGGTGTTTGCTGTAAAGAAAGGTAAGAACCGAAACACTTTTCCTGTTTAACTTACTGACTCAGAGGCTGTTGCTCACAAACCAACAAACCCCACAGGTGTGGCTGGTTGAGACACACTCCTTATACCTGGCTGCTCGGACATGTGTGCCTTGGGGAGAGGGGCAAAGTGAGGAAGGATCTGTTTGCTGTCAACCTGAAAGTTGGAGAGGGCAGGAGAGCACCTCTTCTACCCTGGGACTGCTCATGGCAGGAAGGACATCCACTTCAGACTGTTCTCATCTTATTGACCACAGCCATGTCCCGGAGTTTGAGGTGGCTCTGTGGGTCAAGATCACCTTGGCCTTAATCTATGCCTGCATCTTTGTTGCTGGCCTCTTGGGCAACAGCATCACCATCAGAGTCACCAGGATCCTGCAGAGGAAAGGCTACCTGCAGAAGGAGGTCACTGACCACATGGTGAGCCTGGCGTGCTCCGACCTGCTGGTCATCCTGCTGGGCATGCCCGTGGAGTTCTTCAGTGCCATCTGGAGCCCCTTTTCTACCCCCAATGGCAACATTGCCTGCAAGCTCTACTACTTCCTCTTCGAAGCCTGCAGCTATGCCACGGTGCTGCACGTGGCCACGCTCAGCTTTGAGAGGTACGTGGCCATCTGCCACCCCTTCAGGTTCAAGGCTGTGTCTGGGCCCCGCACGGTGAAGCTGCTCATTGCCTTTGTCTGGGGCACCTCTGTCTTAGTGGCTCTGCCCCTGCTCTTTGCCATGGGCACAGAGTATCCCCTGGAGGTCATCGAGGGCTACCAAGGAACGAGTTCCTGTGTCAAACCTACTCCCAGGCACTACATCCCTGAGCTGAAGCACAACATGACCATCTGCACCAGCCTCTCCTCCAGGTGGGCTCTGTTCCAAGCCAGCATCTTCAGCGCCTTTGCCGTGTACATCATCGTGCTGGGATCTGTCACCTTCATGTGCCACAGCATGATGAAAGCCCTGATGATCCACAAGGAAGGCACTGTGCCAGTGAAGGGTGCACAGCGCCAGGAGAGGTACCTGAGGAAAAGTGAAAGTTCAGAGGGCAGGAGCTCCAGGAGACAGATCACTTTGTTCCTCGGTAAGAGCCATGTCCTACCCTCCCTCCCCTACCCCTTTCCACTTGGGAAGAAAGCCCAGAAACCTCTGTTTTTATCTCACCAAGCTCTCCCAAAGGGTTTGAAAGTGGTACAAAATGAGGGATAATACTTTTGGTTGTCTTGAAATGATACATTTCAAGAAGCCTGATATTTCTGTATGTTTTTGATTCTTTTTGTCATTAGAACAGGTGGGAGGGAAAAAGAAGGAAAAATCCATTTACTCTCTGCTATTTCTGTTGGATTTTATGACATGCCTACATGCAGCTATATGGGTAACAGGCTGTTGCAGCTAGACCTTTGGGGTAGCAATAGGCAACAGCTGCCTGGATATAAAGTAGCTCTACTTGGATGTTTTCCCACTAAATTACAAATACGAGTGTATTTAGTAAGGCTGCTGATGGGAGGGAAGAGTGTCTTGCAAGATCTCAAGCTTGTCTCTCTCTGAAGGCATTTCCCTGTTAATTCAGGATGCTCCTTGGAGAGCTCTTAGCCTCAGCAGTTGTGGCTGTGTTGCATTTGAGCATCAAGGAAGCTGGGCTGGAGAGCTGATTTGGTCTCAGAAATTGTGGTTGCCCTCTTTGAATTTTTTTTTCCTCTGGTATTATTTGAAGGCCTGTAACCCTGAAATTATGTTTGATTCTGATCTCTCTTGCTGCATTTGTCAGACAAAAAACTAATCAAGCTGTCATGTCACCAGCTTGGAATCTTTGTGGGCAGTGATCCATGCAGTCTCCACATTTGTTGATAGTCTTATAGACACCCTTAATCATGCCCTGGCTGCATTACTGTTAGTTCCTGCTTTGTGGAGTCACTTATTATGATGCTGAATATAACAAACGAACATCTAGAGTAGGAATGCACAGCAGACCCAGTATTTCTTTGTTGCTTTTTGGTGCTCTGATTGATGTGGCAGAGAAGGACTTGAAATTCGTGGGTCTGTCCATTTCTACAACTTCAAGTCAATTAGATTTTGTGTTATTTTTTTTCTCTTTTAATTTTGTTTTTTTTTTTCCTGAGGATTCTCTGCTTCCTCATCTAGTCCTGCTTTTTCCATGGTCTGTGTCAGGCCATGAAGCTTCCATGAAGTGAAGAAATCATGTCTCTCACAAGGTGTTGAGAGGCCCCATCTGTGGTTTATTAAAAGGGCTCTCTGTCCCTCACTCCAGTGACAGTATGGATTCCTGGGGTAGAGGCTCAGCAGTGGAGCTAAATAACCCGTTGAACAAAGCAAAAAAGGAGATCTGCTCTTGAAATGCTGCTTGGGGGATCCTTAGATATGTGTGGATCTCCCTCCCCTTGTACATTTCCACAGCCACATTAAAGCCAAGTCTAAGATCCAAATCCTGGCTAGGTTGAGAGGGGAAGGCAAATTGCCATGACTTTTTCTCTCCTTCTTGATTATTCTTCCTGGTACTCAAGCATGGAATAGGCAGATGCAGTGCTGCTTGCAAAAGTGCTGAATAAATGAAAGCAACTGGTTTGCCCTCTATGATAAGGGAATTTGCCACCCAGTGTATCTGACACTTCCACTGTACTCTCAGCTTTCTGGAGGCAAGAGGTACTTGTGTGAATCCCCCAAAATTATTTCAGTGGCAAGACTCTTAATACAAGTCTTGCTAATTTATTTGGCTTGGGGAATAAATTAATAAACTGAGGAGGAAGAGACTCCAGCTTGCATTTCTGAGAACAATGCAGAGCAATTTAATTTGGAGATTTCATAAGAGTGGTGCTTTAGGGTAGTTTTAACCCAGAAGAAATGAACATATAAATTGTTTACAAATTGCTGAATTTAAATATTGTGATGTAGAAGTCCTCTTTGTTTTTCATTTAACAGATGGGTCAAATTAAAACCAATACTTGCACATTCGCAGCATATTTCACTTTTAATGTGAAATGTAAATGACAGTATATAGCATCATGTCTTTGTATATCTAACAGCAATAAAAACAATTTAACATTTTCTTCTGGTTGTTAAAAGTGATAAGTTCTATAAAACGGAGATTAAAATCATAAATCTGACTATGAGAAAAAGCTAACTAGAAGATGACACGGGGAGGAACTAATGCTTTTTTAGTGTCATGCCTCTCAAGAAAATTCATGGAAATTAATTGTAGAAGTTGAAAGATTACTTGCCACAGGTGGTATTGATGGTTGCAGGAGGAGCTCTGGACAGGGTGACACCACTGCAGAAACTGAGTAGCTGTAATATGTCTGAAAACACTTGGCTGATGGCTCTTCCATGAAATGCAAGCTTTTAACAGTATTTAAAACCTCTTAATATGCTTGACCTACCCTGATAGGGATCAGTTTAGTCTTTATGGCTATCTTGATCTTGTGAAGGCAGTGGCCACCTAAATGGTCACAAGGTGCCACTGGGGTCCTGTTGCTGCTCCAACCCCTGAGCTGAGGCCCCTGCACTGTAGCAAAGAGCTCTCAAGAAAGGGAAAGTTTGGAGAATATGTATCTTATTATTATAAATATTATAAGTGTGTTGTAGCAAACACAGAAAGGCAATGTGAAGGAAGGATTCCATAAAGGAGAGCTCCAACTAGTGCAATAATTATAAATATTACAAAAAGAATGCTTCCATAGCTGAAAGCAAGTTAAGAATCTTTAGGAAGTGTTAACACTGGGAAAGGGGAGCAGTGTGCAATGAGCCTTCACACAAGCTGCTGCAGGGAAAGCACCACCAGCAGTGCCTGCTCACTGGCCATGGCTACACCTTCTTAATCTGGTCATTGTCCAGAAGCACATTTGCACCAAAACAGCTCTGTGGTTTGTCATCACACTGGGACTGACTCACCTGAACTTGCACTCTACAGCAAAGTGAGTTCTGATGATCCCAGCTGGAAAAGGTGTCAGTTCTAAAGCTTCTGTGGTGTTTGCCTTGGCAGCTTCAGGTGGAGCTTCTGCTAAAAGACTTGATCATTTTGCATAAAGCAGCCTCAAGCCTACCACAGTACAGATGTTGAAATAAGAGTCCATTAGTTCTGCCACATCCTCTTTCTTTGTATTATACACTGCCAATTGGCCCTTTGGAGCAGCCCTCCTCTGTTTCCACAGATCCACTGAGTGGTGCTGCTGGGCATGGTGGGTGCTTTGCCATTGACATCTGGGCAGCATTTTTCTGTCTCCTGTCCATGATGAAACATCCATCCTTCCTGAGATGTTCCATCCAGAAAAGAGAAATATCAGAGTAATCTGGCTGCTATGGAAGGGTTGGTGGAGGTGCACTAAAGCCCTGCTGTAGCTGCAGCAGTCTGCAGGAGCCAGAGCTGATGCTGGACCTGCCCAGCTGGGAGCCCTGTTGGTACCAGTCCAGCACCATCAGCTCCCCTGGGACATGTGAGGCAGGAAATTCCCACTGTTTTCCCACCTCTACAGAACTGCAGCTTTTCTGCTTTGGGACCATCTGATGTAGGATGAATTTTGCCTGGACAGCAGATATCCTGCAGCTCTTTTAATAAGCAGGCAAGGGAATTTATAATAACCTATGGCAGTGCTTCCACCTGAGAAAGGCAGTGTAGTGGTGTTTTTTAAATATTTTTATGTGGTGTAACACATAAGTGTGTCAGATACACTGAGTGTCAACCTGAAGGCAGCAGCAGTGGTGATTTCATGTGATGTGTTATGGTACAGACAGCTTCAGATGTGGTCTGCTTTACAGGGCAAGAGTAGACAGAGGCTTTACTGAGACTCTGGTGAGTGCCATGAAACGAAAAAGTCCCTGTCTCTAAGTGAAAAAAAAACCAAAAAACACTCAAAAAAACAAAACAAAAAAATGGTCAGAAGAGAAGGATTGGAAAAACTAGGCAGGAGGAAGACAGACCTGACCAAGGCCATGCCACTTTTTTGGTGGCTGCTGTTAAAACAATGCCAGGCTATTCTATAACAGCACCAAAGCCTCTGTAAACACCATGAACAGCTGTACCAAGCCATAAGCTGAATCTAGATAAAACTTTGACTCAGAACTTCAAAGGATCTCTTAGAACTTAAGATGGAGCACCATTTTCTTCCCATATACTGCTGCTGGCAGCTTAATGCTCTGCTCAGAATAAAGGTATTGTAGGAATTGCCTCTCCAAAGCTCACTAAAGTGTATTTTGTAAGGCACTTGGCAAATTTCAGGAGGCAAATTACATCAGAGTATTTCAAGTAGTTGTGAAAAATGCATGGTTGTCATCTAGATATGACTCAGGCACAGGGTAACTTGACAATAGTAGGACTCCTGTTACAGGAAAATTAGATGCTTCTTCATAGGCTGGAATTTGGATGGGTTTTTTCCCTACTGAAAAAGGTAAATGTTAGGGACAGAACAAAAATGAAAAGAATAAACTAATTTATGAGATTCCAGAACACAGCTCCAGCCCATGTTCTTTAAACTCAGCTTCACTGACTCCTCTTGGTTCATTTCTTTAATCATTCCATTGAGCTGCCTTTCTTCAGGCACTTCACTGCAGACATGTCTGAAGATGAGTACACTGGAGGCTGGATGTGATTTTAATCTCTGTGTTTTGTGTGCTGATTCCATCCATATGTTTCCCTGAGCAGGGCTTTGAATTCCACAAGACAAGAAGGAGGCTCAGTGCCCTGAAATGGGTGGCAGGGGCTGAGGGAACACAAAACACTTAGACCAACAGACCAGGGCCTGGCCACTCAGCTGTATGGGCATCCACCCTCTGTAACTAATAAATCTTTTCTTTTAGGTCCTGCTTCTTGGAAAAGTGATAAAAGCAAATTATTTTCCTGCTGGTGTTAGGTAAAATTTCTCTTCCTCTTCTCTGCAAAAACATTAACCCAGTGTCAGCAGCAAAACCAATCAGTGCTGCTGAATGCTGGTAGCACAAAACTGAAGCTCAGCTATTCAACAGGTAACAATAGAAAGGCTGCATTGAGGGATGATGGCTTCTCAGGGCAATTGTGTACAAATAATCTCCTCTGAAGAGTGGGGGAACTTCTGACAGTTAAGAAAAAAAAAACAAACCCACAGTAAAATAGACTCAGGCAAACTTCCAAAATTCAGACATCTGTACGTTCAGGTTTCCCACACAGCAATTTAAAAAGGAACATAGGGAGAGCCCAGCATAATTCTCCTCCCTATTGTGCAGAAAGCAATCTATCTACTCCTGCTTTTAACTGGACTCGTGTAATAGAAGATTGTACTTTCATCATAAGTGGACAGTCTTCCTTTCCTCCCACACTGAGGGATGGCAAAACAGCACCAGGGGAAATAGAATTGAAGAATAGGGACTAATTGAGGCCAGCACCTCCAAGGTACTTAAGATTTTTGTAGTTTTAATGGAAAAATCAATGTGTGATTACACTTTGCATTAGAGTACTTAAAAATTGCTTCAGCATGAAAAGTCTGCAGCTTTGAAAACAACCTCACCCCCCAAATACCACAGTCAGAGGACCAGATTCACCACTAATGTAACTCACATAATTCCCACATATGCTACCTTGGCAGATAGGGTCTCTGGGCACACCTGAGTGCTGTTTTTGCATGAGAAGCCCATGAGGACAATGAGTGCTTTAATGGTGCTCTCTTAAAGCTGTGGCCAAGCTTCTGTCTTTCACCTGATGCCTACAGGGAAGCTGGGATTTCACCTGGTCTGTAGGGAATTACAGGTTCTGATCCTCTATGCTTCAGCATCTGTGCTGCCCAGAGAATAAGTGCACAGCTAAGATTCCTGAAGCACTTCTGCCCTGTACTTACAGCTGCCCAAAGTCTTTCAGCCTCATTAACGACCATTACCTGTGCTGGCCTTAATATTATTAATCTCTCTCTCTCTTTCTCTCTTACAAGCTGTAGTTAATAAACCTAGTGGCCCTTGGGTCTTCTGGCACTCCTAGGTAAATGCTAAGAGAAGGAATTAGGGAAGTGCAGGCAATATCCCTCACTGTGGCAATGTGAGCCAAGAAACAGGCAGGGGACTGCTGCCTTTGGAGTTGAGGACAGGCTGTGTCACCTCAGCTTCTGAAAAGTACACTCTGTATCATGGCAAACCCTCCACAAGACATGTTTTCTTACAAGTAGAAGCCTTGGAAAATGTCCTTTTCTTCAGAGTGGATAAGAAAGCAGGAAGATTTATTTGTCTCAAAGTGGAGAAACACCGATGTTGCTATAGGTATGAAGTGGATTAAGGGAGATGGCCCTTAGACAAACACAGTATTCCTCTGCACTAGGGAACCCTGTCCCATCAATTTTGGCCTGCTGCCCTTGTTCTTTGGTCAAGAGATTATTGTCTTAAGCATTAATTCCCCAGTTTCTCTCTGTTTTCTTGCTCTCTCTTCTGAGCCAGATGCCATCTCAAATGTAGATTGCCCTTGCAACTCCCCAGTTTCACTAGGTAGGAGTCATTTGTGAGAAGTTCACAGATAATTTATTGGAATCTTCACCTGTGAAGGCTAAATGCATTATCTAATCCTCTGTTGTTTCATATTCAAATCATGCCGCATTTCCTGTAATTAAATCTTTTGTTTTCCTATCTGATGCTGGGGCCATTATCTTTTAACAATGCTTGCAAGCCTGTGAATTTTAATGGAGAATCAAAGTAATTATTAGTTACTCCCATCTGGAGTACTAATTAGGGGCCCTATATGGTATATATAAAAAAGAAAAAAAAAAAAGTCTGGTGCACCAGTAGAAACTTTCAGGCTCCTGGGGAGTACATTTTTCACTGTGCAGCCACACCTATCACTCATAAAAAGATCCAGCTCTGACACAAACCCAGCCCCAGTCCTTGCCACACCAACACTCTGAGTCTGGCAGGTGTTTTTCCTCACATGGGGCACCACATATTAGTGTCTAATCTTCTTTTTTCTTCTGTTTCCAGTTAGAGTTGGGATTGAATGTACGAGAGTTGGATTTTTCGTGTTTGGACTTGGTTGTTATTAATTCTTATCTATATAGTACAGTGAGTTCTTTAGCACTTCTAGCTAACAAGCTAAAAGTGAGAAAATGTTGGTGGATCTTGCTAGTTACGAGGTCTTTTAAGGCCTAACTATCCAATTAAAACCTAACATCTATATTATTTATACTTTTGACCCAATGACTAAACACTTGTGACCTGCACTGTGGCACTTTCTATCCAATTAAAAAAGTACTTCCTAAAACTAAGAAGGAGGAAAAACACAACACCCAAGAATGTCCATCTTGTCCCCTATCTATTACTATATTCTAAAACCCCAAATTCCAAACCCTTCACCGTGTGATATTACACACTTCTATTCAACTACATATCTGTGACTCTAACTCCATCACTCAAATTTGGAAGCCTTCCCCAAGGCCTCAAGTCAAAAGCAGTGTTCTCCAGGGGGTCAGTGTCAGAAAGCACAGGAAGTTCAAAACTCCCAGGTTTCTGGGTTCCAACAAATTACAAGGAAAGGTGAAACTGAGAAAGAGGTCTGGTATTGTGATGAGCTAAGTTTTCCATGTTTCCTCTTAAGCAGTCTCTAAGCTTCTCATTGTTGCATTAACTCCCTCTTAAAAGCACCCAGCATTTTTGTTCTTAACAAATTTTTAGAATAAGGAATTAGAGTTGAAATGGAGGTATGAAGCTAGAGTTGGGGATCTGTCAGCAGGAGTATGATTGTTACAGAAGCATGCAGGGAGAGTTCTGTGAGCATTCACAAAGCACTTGACAACCCCCTGCAAACAGGGGCACGTGTGTAACAATTACCAGGAAACTAAACTTTATTCATCAGCATAAAAAGAACAAAAAAAAGTATAAAAAGAACAGGGGCGCATTAGAGAAGATAACATTTCTCAGCCATCCACCCTTCCTCAGTGTAAATGGCTTTCTTTTCCCATGTTTGATTAGGTAGCATCTGCTCCAGTCTCTAGCTGAACCTTTCAAAAGAGCTCAGCCCCTTTCAGAGAGTAGTGTAAATATTTTGTCCCTGTTCATGCAGCATTTCTGCAAATCCATCTTGCTTTGCTCCTCCATATATTATTGCCAGCTTGCTTTTTGTTCAGTGTAATGATTGCCTTACACAGCTAAATGAGCAGCCACCTCAAGCCCAGACTTTTGTTTTCATGGTATGTCTGGCCTGGTGCCGCTGCAG
The DNA here is from genome assembly GCA_013400855.1 of Buphagus erythrorhynchus. Lineage (NCBI taxonomy): Eukaryota > Metazoa > Chordata > Aves > Passeriformes > Sturnidae > Buphagus > Buphagus erythrorhynchus. Next base: position 49,878 of record VZTT01001077.1, read on the forward strand.
GTAATTTTGATTTGAAGAAATATTAGAAGACTTTCTTGATTCCTCCTTCATAACCAAATCCCTGGAGTTCAGTATATATGTATACCTTCTATTAGCTCACTGTAATTGCAATTATTATAGTCCTTTTACCATAAAGCACAAAATTTAAATTGTGAAACTTGGTGTTGTGGAAGCCAGATGTAAAAATGAGCTCCTAAAGAGGTTAAATGTAACCTTGAAGGACAGTGCTGTCAAGAACAAAATATAACCTCCACTCTAGAAAGTCCTGCTACTGCTGGCTGCCAAGACCTTGGTGTGAATAGACCAGGAAAATCCCTTGTTCCTTCTCCAGCAGATCTCTATGTGGGATCATCCCGGAGAGAAACTGATGGGCAGATGTGTCCTAGGTCTGTCCCAGTATTTCTGCTTTTAATATGAAACTTTATATGCAAAACCAGGCATGTAATCTGTCAGCCTTCAGCCAGGAGCAGGAACATGAGCTTTCTAAGGTGGCAGAACAAAAATTCTGAGTAGACAAGAGAAAAAAAGGGATTGAAATGCTCTCCCTCAAATTTTGGTTATTTTTCCCTACACCCTTCTGCCCCTAAAATGTAGCCTTTTAAAGAGAGAAAAAAAAGGGTTTTCATTTCTGGGTATGTAGCTTACCTCTGTTGTGTGTACACCAAAATGTCTCGTTTGATAAGCTCTGGTACCTGCTGATGTTATAATTACTGTGCCTCTCTCCAACTGCCAATAAAGACAACTTTTGAGCTCCCTGAGTCTGAAAATAAAGCTGACATTTGTCCCATAAAAACACCGAGAGTGAAGGTCCTCACCAGCTGAATCTCTTAGTAATGCTTAAAGATGTCAATAGAAGAGAGTTCTTGAATCTGCTAAGACTGAAACAAAAATCAGAATAAAACTTTTAAGGTAGCTAAAGATTGCAGTAATTCAGCAACAGAGTACACAGATATTCAAACACTCCTTGTGAACACAACTTTTAACATGTCAGGTTTTAACCATTAGATAAGAACCAGCATTGTGTGGTGAAGGTCAAACAGAAGTCAAAAGCAAGCACGCTGGTGCTTGCCCTTGTCCTTCAGACAGTGAAATTGCTAAAAGCTTTCTGGCTTTCTGTCACAGGTTTACTCAACAGACCTTTCTGACTGCTTGAAAGACAATGCTTGTCTAAAATGGGTGAAATGGGTTGTGTCACAGGTGTTCAAAATATGCTATTTAAGAGATTGTTTTGTCTTGAAATCCAAAATACCTGAGCCTTAGTGCTAGTAATGCTGACATCAACTTCTGCCAAAGGGTGTAAAAGCATGTATTGGCATTTTCAGGCATACACAAACTTTTGAACTCTTGGATGATGATTCTAGAGGAGTAACTTAGCTACTGAAGTTTAATGGTTTAGAATGTATTTGTTTTTAAACCTGAACTTTTGAAGAAATGCAATGTGTAACTACCCATACTGAGGTTGGAGGAAAAAAGCTACTGAGGTGGTGGAGGATGGGGAGATAGATCTTTAACAGCAGCTAAAAAGTGGTTGCATTGTTTAATGTAGCAAACAGAAGAATACAGCTGGCTTTGAGTTCCCTGTAAGTACAGTGGGGCAGTGAGTGCCCAGGGAAGAGGAAGATCTGGTTTGTACCCTGGTTTGAAAACTTTGCAAAAGGGATTCAGAGACAGCTGTATGCAGAGAGACTCTGGGCACAATCACTCTGATCTCACTGTGCAGTGAGTTAAGCCTGGCACTCTTGCAGGGCATGTTCAGACACTGCCCAAGGAGCCCAGCCTGCTTGAGTCAGGTTATGTCAAGCAGTTTGCAATTGCCTACAGCTGCAGAGCAAGAATGTTCCCTCCAGCCTGCACACCCTCCTCTTCAGCTTAGGGACTTGAGTCTGAAAGTTGTACTACCCTTGATTAAATCCAAATTTAAAGAGCTTTAAATCCATGCTGACTATAGATTTGCTATTAGAAAAACCCAACCAAAAAACAGCAATACAAGAGCAAAAAGAGAAAGTTCTTCTCAAACTGCTGCCTGCTGGTCTGGTGGGCACAAAGGGCCATCACCTCTCAGCTGGGGCAGTGTCTGTGCCTGTGGAGGTTCATGACTGTATCCCTCTTGTTGCCTTCAGTGCTTCCCTTGTGCCCTTTCTTAGAAAATTTTCCCCATCTGGTGTACTTGGAGGCAGCCTTGGGAACTCATTGTTAAAAGTTAATGTCTGGAGACTGAATCTTTCCATTGGCTTGATTCCCCTCCCTTTTCCTATCTCCTCCTCATGTACATGTCTACTGAATTCTAAAAAGCTTTTTGATAGCAACTTGGAATTCAAACATGCCCTTTCTATTTGTCTCCTGGTCCAAGCCAACATTTAAATGCATTATTTTCTATTACTAAGAACATATTGACAATTTAGGAAACATTGTCCTACAGTGCAAACACTCTGATATTACAAAATACTGCCATGTTCTCTGCATTGATATAAATGAGAGCATTGGCACAAGAACTAATAGGTCTATGGGGGCCATGAATGAGTACAGACAGAAATGAGAAAATTTCTAATCACGAGAAGGACATGTTCAGGGACAATTTTCCAAGTGGAGAGTGGGACCAAACTCATTCAATTTCTGGGGTACAGAATGTGATCATTTGTGCAAGTCTGTGGGGTGGCTGCCTGTGCTGGGAGTGGAGACATGTCTCTGGCCATAAAGCCAAGGACTCTGCAGGTTTGGAAGGAAAAGGTTGGAATGAAAAGCCACATTTGGTGCTCCTTGGTGTGGCCTGTGTGACTCTGTATCCTCCTTTGGGAGACTGCTGAACTTGCAAGGTTCAGCCAGCCTAGGCAAGCTGAACATTTTCAAATACCTTCCAAATAACTTTTGCCAAAAGCAAGCTTTGAGAAAAGTGGCCTGGCACCACACACATCCCCCCTTGGTGCACATCCAGGTCTCTGCCTGTAGGTGAAGGAACTTCACCTGCATGTTTTGGTCTCTGAATCAAGGGTGAGATATCCCTGTGCTGCTGCTCCTCTGCCAGGCTGCCCTGGTGCCCTGCCCATAGCCCATGTGGCTGTCAGCCTCCCTGTGCCTGTGACTACTGTTCAAACCCTGCCTCTGGGCCCCTCTCTCCAAGAGAGAATTGCTTTAACCTTATCAAATGGAGGTGAAATTTAAAATGACTTAATGTTTATTTGCTGACAGGCAGGAATGTCCTCTAAATTGACTGTCACAGCTGGAACACAATGCTGTAGGACAAACTCACAACCTCTTTCTGGCCTTCAATGAAACAATGTTAAGTTTGGGAAGTGGGGATATAGTTTTGGCTCCCGTGGATAGGTATGGATAACATTTTCATTTTGCAGTTTTATACAATGAAGCTATATTTGATATTTGCATAATTCAAATAGATGAAATCCTCAAACAGGCACAGAAGACTTGATTTCATTAACTTGGGATGCAGTCATCCCCATCTTTCATGCAAATGGAAAATACCTTTCCTGTAAGTACGTTTTAAAGATTCATTTCTTTCTTTAATCAAGTGGTGAAATCCTACCCACAGGAACAAGAATTGATTTCTTTTCCCTTCAGACTCGATATCATAGGCCTTATTTGGGTTAAGTTCTGTCATGGAATGTGAGGTTAACCCTTCTGTGTGCTGCCAATCAGCTCCATGTGCTCCTGTTTGCTGCTCCAGCATGCTGAAAATGCATGTGGTGCAGTTGTCCTGCAGATGTAGCCAGCAGCCCAGGGAAGCTCTGCCTCTTGTCAGCAAGGATCTATTTCTGCTGGATCCCTGACCTTGAGAGCTTGCTTTTAAATTTCCTCCTGGGCCTTGAAGGCTGTAATTGATTACGGTTGTTTTGGTTTTAGTCTTTAACAATCAAGGTGAAGAATTGCTCCCAAATGTGTGAAGATGTCAGGGGGAAGGCAGCCTGCCCACACTGCATGGACAGTGTCAGGGAGCTGCAGTGGGCTCCTGCAAGCCTTCCATGAAACACTGGGGGAAATGGAAATCAGGAATTCTCTGCTCTTGGAGCTGGCACTTGTGCTGGGGGCCTCTTGGGGTAGGAGACAGCTCCACTGCATTAATTCAATTTAATAGGCATCAGTGAAAAGTAAAGGTATTTGATGTTGGTCCAAGTAGTCTGAGGGAATAGTCCTTCTCATTATGTAGTCTGAGCCCTGGCTGGGACTCCTGTCCATGGCAGTGCTTAGGTGAATCTCCTTCTCTCCTTACTACTGAGTTGCCTGTATATCTTTGTATGCTATTTTCTGGTTCACCTACTTGGTAATAAAGCTCTGCATTTTATTTTCTGTCTTTCAGATATGTCACTTTTCACTTGAATTGTCTTATATTACTTGAAACTGATAGCCTGACCCCTTGCCCACTGTGCTTCATCAAAAGCAGGATGCTCTGCTACATTCTAATGGAGACCTGCCTTAAAAACAACCAAAAAACCCCAAAATCAAACCAAATGAAACCAAATGAACCAACCAAAACAGAACACCCCTTCACTCCCCAAAGTAAGAACCACAAAGATAACAGGAAAATATATATTTTTCTATAATGTCTCATGATACTTCGTTTTCTCATTCTCTTTGCCTTAGAACAGAAAGCAGTCATTGGGAAGGGTTTTTTCCTCATTCTGAAAGTGAATTTATGGTGTGTGATCCTTGCCTTTCCTCCCCACTAGCCTGTCCTGCAGAAGAAAGCAGTTGGTCAGCTGCACTGAATGATTCAAGAGAAGCCAAGATGACCTGGATTTTCCTCTGGTGTTGAAGGAATATTTTACTCTCAGATTGGCACTGATTAGTGAACCCTCCCTGAGTGTGTACATGTTGTGGTATCTGACCTTGGCATGCAAGGCTCAGTACCTGGAGTCAGCCCAAAGGAAGCAGCCAGCTGAGAGAGACACCATCTCTGTTCCCTCAGGGGTCATGTGGCCACAAATGTGACTTTTTGCCACCAGGGAGTGCTGAAATGGCCTGTGTCTATAGATACCCACAGATGTGTGGATATAAACATATTTGCATGGCAGTACTGACTGATGAGGAGTAGCCACTCTCACCAATTCACTTGCCACATCTCAGGGCCCGTTGCTCTCACTGAGCAGCAGGGTGGGTTTTTGGTTTGTTTGGTTTAGTCTTTAAGCAGAATCATGCACATTTTGGGAAAACACCTGTCCAGCAAAAGCCCCAAGAGCCTGGAGAGTGGGGCAAACACCACACTTGCCAGTGTTCACTGGAGATCTTCACACTGAATTCAGTAGGGATAAAAGCATTTCAGACTTCGGGTGACAAAAATCCTGCTGACTGAACTCTACTGAACTCTGCTTTCAAGTCAATTCAGGTCAGGAATAATTGCCATCTTTAGATCATGATTTTAAAATTCTTTATCCCTCGAAGCAGCACTGAGAAAGCCAAGTGTCCCTGGGGTTCAAATCTTCTTTATTTAATTTTCCTAATATTTTAATGTATCAATGGTTCTGATCACTTTTGCTCAATGTGGTTTTGAGGTGAAAATTCTGAGGCATGAAAAAATCTGTTTAAAGTGAAGCATCATGCTTTTGATCCAAGGACTGATGTTTTATGGGATGAATAGAAACAAAAGTCTCATGATAACCCCTCTGCTTTCCTAAAATAGAAAACCTGCCTAGTTAATGAATATAAATGAATGTACACTCACTTCCTTTTTTTTTTTTTTTTGAGGTTACTAAAGCTGATTAGCATTAGGGTACCACAATTTATTTAAAGCAGTTGAGTAATTATTCTGCTTTCTATCCTATGAACATGCAACTTATTTATTACTAAAAGTCTGGGGGCTTTTTAAGTGTATCCTTGAAATAACATTGGGGACATATCTTTGTCATCATCTGAGTTTTAAAATAAGTATTTTACAATAAGTAATTCTGGTATACAGGCAAAGAAGAAAAATTGGTCAATGCTATAGATATTCAATAAACTGTGATGCATCGTCTTACAGGAAAGGACCTAAAATCCTTAGGCACAAAATAATGTATTGACAATTTGTGTTTACACAAGTAGAATTCAATATTCAGCATAATTAAATTAGAAATTGATAGCTTGAACAAAACAAAACAGTTTTTCATATAAAATTTAACAGGGGTGAAGCCACTTTGCTTTATTCTGACAGCAGGTGGATCAGGGTGCTTTGGCTGACACTTATTTTCCAGCAGATCATCATAAAGTGACTTGTATGCCTTAGCCTTACCTGTTATGTTGGGCTAATGAGAATTTATTCTCCACTTGCCTGTAGAGGCTGTGCTGTTAGTAATGCCAAGCAGGTTAAGTTGCTCTCTCTAGGTCCATCCTTGCAAAAATTGCATCTTCTTTTCTCTCCAACCACCCATCCTCAGGATGTGGAAAAGCAGGCAGAAAAGTGAACTGACTCTGGCTGCAGTCAGAGCTGTCCAGGAGCTGTGAGGGTGTGGAGATTTTTCAGGCTTGTTCCTTGTTGTCCCCTCTTTAAACTTTAATAAGCTGGCTGTTGGACAGAAATACCTTTAACCTGGTTAAAAGTTATTCACTAGGTTTACATAATTTAAGGTATAATTGGAGTCTTCTTTGGGCTGGGAGCACTTTAATTCCTCATGCTTGGTAGTCGTCCCTAAAGGTGTGTAAAATTGTGTGTGGAGGAAAAAAACTATGAGATTCTTGAACACAATATTATTATTTTAGATGTAGTAGCGCCATTTTAGATTAAAAATCACTTCAGTATGAAAATTCTGTTTTGGGATTAATGACTAAATCATAGACACCTCTAGCCAAAACAAATGAAATCTAGCAGAGCAGAGGTTCAGTATTAGGTCTGCCTTCCCACAGGAACACACAGCTCTCATTAGTATTTGCAAGTTCTGTGTAGGTACCCAGGGAGGAACATACAGCACTTAAAAGCTGGGGGAAAATAAAAAGAATCTGCTCTGAAGCTTCCCTGCTAAAGCACTTGAACCTCATCTAAGGGATATTATGGGACAGAAGAAAAATTCTGCAGCTGGTGAACTTTATGGCAAAGCTGCATTTCATCCTCAGACCAGCTGTAAAAAGACAAACTAAAATAAATCTTCTACATTTTGCAGATGTGCAGACAATTCATGAGTAAAATTTAAATCTGCAAGCAACCTATTATGCCATAATAACAGGTTAAAAGAAAGTCAAAGCACTTGTATGCTACTCATTTAGAACCACCAGCTTCTGAGAACAATGACATCTCCTGACTGCAGAAGCAGTACTGAGATACATAAGTGTGGGTACTTCAGTGATGTAACTATAGTTTATTTATCACAAAACAGTGTTTTGGAGCCCAATCTGAGACCAGGGAGCTGCTGTCTGTGCACTGTACAGACAAGAACAAATAATTCCTATGTCAAAATCTATTGACAAAATCTACATAGAGCCAGAAAGAATGGTGAGAAGGAAATTTGACATACAAAGTTGATCTCCTCTAACGTTTATTAACAGAGCAGTTACATTTTAAGTGCACATACCAAATACTTTGAAACTAGATATGAAATGTTTATTTAGTAGGAAAGTAGCCCCACTGCTTCTGAGAACCAGAGGCTCCACCATGACAACTGTGTAGCAAGTTTTAGGCAACTCAGTTTTGCATTTCCTGAAAATGCACATGCAAGAATCTTCATTGTAAAAGCAATTATTTATCTTTGAAGAGCTCATGATTACCAGGAGCTCCAACATACGTTGCATTTTTTAAGATGTTGATCATGGGTTACTGGATGAAAATGAGCTGCAGTAAGCTGTCAAAGGCAGATGGATTTGAGTAGCAAGAAATGCTGCTAGAAGACATTCATTGTCAGCCACTTCTGATGCTGGTGTTGGAAGACAAAGAGGGTTATTTGCACCAGCTTGTAGCTGCTCAGAGGAAAAATAACTTCTGTGTATTTGCAGATTAGACTAGACAAAGGCTTTGCTTCTCTGAAGAAAACTCCTTAAGATAACTTGCACTGAGCCTCTGAAGTACAGCCCGTTTGTATTTTTCCCTTGGCAGTGTTACAAAAACTCATCTCTCCCTGATCTGCATTTGAAGAGTCTTCATTTTTATCTCTTTTAGATATGAGACTTTTCCTCTTTAAGAACTTCCTCTCTTTCATTGGAGTATGGAGCTGTTGGGAGGCTTTTTTTTTCCATCTTGAGCCTGAGCAATAATCCAAGTATTTGCTTTAGAGAGTCCCTGGTTTGTCATTGATGGGCAGTTGTATTTCCAAATGGACTGACTGCAGCTCTCCTGGGTGAGTCTGTTTTGTCTGATCTTGTCTTGGAGCAGCACAGGGACAGCCTGCAGCTCTGTTTGCTCACAGAACTGCACATTTAGACACATTGGTGCATTAAGCTTGATGCATTGAGGAGGGCAAACATGCTGTGGCACATAGTTCAGAGAGCGAAGAAACCGTGCAGTTTAATTCAGACACACATCACTCCACAGGAGCACCACTTCTGTGAGTGGTGTGTCACTTTAATGCTTGCTGCACAACCAGGCATTTTGGACTTATGAAAAGACCATCATCTGATGCTAATAGTGCAGGTTTTCTGAGCCCATGATATCTATATGTGAAGAAATTAAGCTGAAATCTCTCTCCTTTCCCCTCCTTTCTCTGTCTCCCATCAATATCTGAGTTCTAGGTCAATCAGCAATGAACAAATGTGACATCTCTAAATGGGATAAATGCATGAAGTTTACTCATGGCACTTGATTTGAGTCCAAAAATGAGTAATTAAACAATTTTTGGAGACTGATCTTCCTTTTTGCCCTACCTGCAATCTCTTTCTCCCCAGTTGGCTGAACAGCAGTGTGTGGATATGTACCTGCAGATAATACAGGAAATTTCTTTGAATTCTTCCCTGCCTTTAATTTCATAGTTTATTTGTGGAAAATGTGATTATATAGGCTGTGATTTCGTAGAATCATGGAATGGTTTGGGTTGTAATGGACCTTAAAGACAATCTCTTTTCAACTGCCTGCTATGGGCAGGGACACCCAGCACTAGAGCAGGTTACAAAGAAAACAAAAATCCTTTGATTTTCTGTGTGTTTCTCTGGAGTCACTCCAAGAACCCCACACCCTTCTGATGCTGAGGCTCCAGAGCTCCAGCTGGGGTCTCATGGGAGTGGAGTAGAGGGGCAGGATCACCTCTCTTGCCCTGCTGGTCACGTTTCTTTGATGCAGCCTGGGATGTAGTTTGGGCTTTCTGGGCTGCAAGTGCACACTTCTGGGTAATTTTGAGCTTCTCATCAGCCAATTGACAACCAGCTCAATTTGACAGAGGTTGTTTTCCCCTTGGATGCTCGTAAGACCAAAAGTGACTGCCAAGTGTCCACCACTTTATGCTTCAGCATCCTCTTTGTAGCTTATAAAATGCTATAAGCCAGGAACGTATTATGTGCATAAAATCTATGGCTCTCTTATATCCCAGCCATAATAGGGTTTTTTATGGCTCTCATGCTCTTCCTCCAGCAGGCAGGGCAGCTGAAAACAGCCCCAAGTCTGTTGACCAGAGGTGTGTGCACAGTGTGACTAAGGAGGGGCTAATACTGTCAGCACTCTGGTTTTGGAGCCCAGCCTAAGAGGAATTTTGAATTCTCTGGTTAGAGAAAGAGGTGCCAGCTTCATCCAGCTGCATCACTTCTAGAGGCTTACAGATGAAGATAATCTGAAACACAGTAAGTATTACTAACAGAAAGCACTGGACAGGAGAAGGTTTCCTTTACGGGAAATTGCCCATCCACAGCATAGTAAAGATTTTATTCCTTTCATAAGTCAGGATTCTGAGTTCAACTAAAGCTTTTACAACTTCAGAATTTTATCCTGCTGTCCAGCTGCCTCTGTTTCTTTTGGATAACCAGTGAAGATTTTTCTTTTTAAAACACTTTTTCCATGCCTCAGCACCACACACCAAAGTGTATGCATATATTTTGCTTACAATATGGCCAGGCTTATTTATTATTTGACTTGCTTGCAATTAGGGTTCTAAAATGGTTGCTACTTTTCAGCCTTCACAGTTATGGAGCAAACAGCAATTTTCTCACTGCTCAGTAGTAACAAGCTCTTTTCCTCCTTCTTCCTCCAAATCAAAAGTAAATAGGATTTAATTTCATTCCCCCCACCCCTACCTTAAGTTGTTCTGTCCCAATGGCACCATTATTACGATTATATTTAGCAAGTTTTGTTCTTTACACCCTGTGAAATAAACATGTTTACTAGCAATAACTTTGCTAAATTAGTAGCCCTTACACTCAGGGACTCTGCCCTCAGGTTCTCTGTGCTTTTGCTATAGAAAAATTGGATGAGAACTTCAAATGGTGTGGCTGGAAAAAGAACTACGTTCCCAGTATCTTTTTCTCTTCTTTTAAAAAGCGACAGAAATTATTTCAGTGTCACACAAAAAGATTTGTGTTGCAGAATAGCTGGAAAGCAGGTTTCCCTCCATTTGTATTTGTGACAGCTTCCATATATTCAGCTATCAAAACCTATTATGAAGAGCTGTATTGTAGTGTAGATAGATTTTTATGCTTGTCATAATACAGATCTATAGGTAAATTTGTCAATGATATGTTCACTGTCATATTGCTCTATTTCTTACAGAAAATATTCTTAATGATACCAAGCTATATATCTTTACCATGCAAGACTGAGTTTGGTTGCCCAGTTTTAAGAAGAATGTTTTGAATTAACAGGGGTTTTTCAGTTTGGAGCAAATTTAGAAACACCACATTTAAACCAAACGTAATTTGCTGGTCTAGTTACTTTCTATATCCTGTTTTTTTAATAAGGTATGCATGGTCCAACAAGCTTCTTCCTATGACTTCCAGTGCTAGATTTTCCTTCTTCCCATTTGTATGTGACTTGTACAGTCCATGTGAGCAGCTTATTTTGGAAAGGATTTTAACAGATTGATTTAAAACCAACTCTCCTTGATTCCCATTTAAGCTCTAGGCTTGACCTCAAGGGCTGTCCTTAAAACCCAAAAAAGAAAAAAAATCTCTGTGTGTTTTTGGAAGAAAATCTCCTGATGAAAGAAGTCATTTCTTCCATTTCTTCAGTGTTTTAGTTCTCATCCTGTCCTCCCTCCTGTGTTTCTCCATTCCCTGTTATTATCTGAAGTGGGGCTCAGTGTGGGGTGACCAGGCAGGGAGGGAGCAGGAAGGAAGGGGATGGGTAGTGGGGAGAGAGGTCAGTCATTATTTTAAGAACAGATAGAGGTTTTTTCCTCATCAAACAAGAGGTATTTATACCAAAAAATTTGTTGTTTAATTATTTTGGTCACAAAGACTGGTCACAAAATAGTTCATCACTTGAGAAAAGGAAGTCTTAAGTATGTCAAGAAGATAAAGCCCAAAGGCATTTTCTCATCTGCAGAATCAACAGTTGAGGTGTCCCCTGTTCCTCCCACCCCATAAATAGCAAACCCATCTAGGGCAGAGAGAAGGAAGAATTGAGGGCACAGCCTTGTTTTGGGGTTCTCAGGGTTGTGGCACATCTGTGGTGACACATCTTAACTCCCACAAATACACAATAATGTCATTTCTCTGGTATCTGTGGGGTACCAGAAATCACTGGTGTTTCACCCTTGAGCTCTGACTAATTTCCTTTCCAAACATAAAAATGACATCAGCCACTGAATGACAAACTTGGTGATGCCAAGAGGGAAAAGAAATCCAAGCTGAAAGATGTCATGCCCTCACAAGGAAAAGCCCGTGAGAGTGCTGGGGGTGCAACAAGCCACACCAGGAGCACTCAGTGTGTGCAAGTGGGACAGCTCAGCCAGCACACACAGCCACTGAGTGCTCACTTGTGCCTGGGTGCTTGGGGAGCCACCCAGAGAGTGCCTCTGGGTGAGGGGGGAGATGAGGGAAAAGTGCTGTTCCCACCACTTGGGGCTCTCCCAGGCTGAGCAGAGTGACCTGTCACTGCAGGGACCTGTAAGACCTGGTTTAAATCACCACCTCTATGCCCACTGGACCCCAAGGATGAGCTCTGGCTGCTGGTGCTGCCTGCAGACAGCAGGAGGGACCTGAGCAGGGTGGTTTGGCAGTGGTGAGTTGGAGCTGCCCACAGCTCTCAGCCTGCTGCATGTGACATTTCTGTGAGATCTCTGCATCCATTTCTGGGTTCATTTCCCCCTCCTGATCACTCTCTTTGCAGGCTCCATCACTGCTCCTGGTCTAGGCTACAAGCACAGGGAAAAAAATACAAATTAGCTAATTGCTGAGACACAATCCATAGCTTCCCTGCTGAAGGTCTTGTGCTCTGAAGAAAAAGATACTAATCTAATCAGAGGAGCCTTTCTGATTCCATTTATCTGGGATTTTCCTGTATTTCTTCTTTTCCCAGACTGCCCTGCAGGTTAAACTACTACTCTATGTCCTCTGCTGTTCAGCTCCAAGTACAGCTCATGCTATAGCAACAGCATTCAAGATGAACCCAAATTAGGTCTGTGTCTGCAAGGGAGACGAAATAAAAAGAGCTAACTAGTTTAATTACTCACCATTCAGATGTAATTCAGTTGCATTGCACTAAGAAAAATAAACGCTGCTGGGATGTTATGAGACAATTAGTAAGATAATGGAAAATAGTTAATACCCCTCATGTCTGTGAAAGAATTCTCCCCTCTCTACTTCAGAGTAGCCTTGGAAGTGTTTTCTGAATTGTATTTTCAAGCAAGAATATCTTCTCCCTTGGGAAATACTAACAAAATCCTGCCACAGGACAAAATGGTTATTTACAGTTTGGAAGTCACAGAGTTCAAAGAAATCACCTTGGTCCTGGGCCAGCCACAGGGTGCAGATCCAGGTGCTGTGAGGATGCCCCTCTGTTGGGAATGAGGAGTGATTGCTGCACTTTCTCACCAGGCAGCTTTGGTTGTGCCCTGTATGTCCTTGCAGGCACATCCAAATGAATCTTTGGCTCAGTAGCCATTCAAAATATTTCACTCAAAATGTGTCACAAGTATCTGTGTCTTTTACGTTCAAGATTGAAGGCTTTTTCCTCTTCCACTGCCACAGCAAAGTTAGAACAAGAAGTTTGCCAGTAACTTGCCAGCTTATTTTCCCAGCACATCTTGCCAGCCAGAAATGCATTTGTCCTTGGCTTCAAGGTCTGGGACTCAGGCTCTGATCCCAGCTCCTCTGTGGCCTCACTGAATGACCTTCTTCAAGCTATGCCTTCTCTCTGTGCCTCAGACACTTCCACACCATTGTTATAATGATTTTGGACTCTTTGTAAGTGTGTTTTATTTGCTACAGTAGAGTCAATTACCCTGGATTTTGCCACTGTGTGAATTACCAGCTGCCAGAACCCATGGGCACAGCAGGGTGAGCCCGAGCACTTGTGTGGGCATTAATGCAGATTTCCTCATTTCTCATGTTTTGAAGTCCTTCCCTTGGAGTTAGGAGTTTGGGGATTTTTTTACTCTCTTAGATGTGGAATTCCTATTAAAAGTCAACTGCTCTGTGCAACTCGATCAAAAAAAAATCCTGTTTAATGTGAGATTAGTTTAGGCTTTTGTACTTGGTTTCCTTGGGACTCTAATGGCAGTCTGAAAAAGAAAATCACCCCTGAGAATGTCTGGGTTTCACATAAATGTAATCCAATTACCCCAGCCTAGGCCATGCAGAACTATTTGGTCTGAGGTATACATCAATCTAGGAGAAGTACAATATAGTGAGCTGAAAAGAAGGCAGATTGGGCATATTTCTTAATAGCATAACACAATGCAATTGCCAAAGGAAAGGCAGATGCTTCTGTCCTGCATTAGGCAGAGCCTGGACTGAGTAATTTGGGAGGGAGGAGGGAGAGAGTGAAGTCCTTGCAGGAAGGGATTTTAGAGGTATCTTCCCTGGAGGCCAGTTTTGTAAAGGCATACCATCTGGTGCATTCAAAATGCAAAAAGATTTGTTCTTCAGAAGTCTGAGCCAGGGATGAAAGTCCATCCCTGCCAGGGATGGCTTAGCAGTATCCAGAGAGAAGGATGAGTTTTATCACAAACAACGAGAGTCTCCTTTTCCTCTGCCCTTAACCTCTAATTCAAACATCAAACAGACTGGTCTGACTGTAGCTGCTGGCTTCTGTAGTGAAAGTTTCTGATGTCCTTGCTTACTGTGAACTGAGCAATGAACTGTTTCATTACTATTTCTGCTTTGCTTCCAGGCACCTTCATTTTACACAGAGGTCAGAAAGGGGTTAAATGCAAACGCTGACATTATCCCAGGCAAAGCCTGAGCCAGGGCTTGGAGAGGCTGCTCCTCCCTCCCTTGCACGCCTTCAGCAGCAGCCAGCCTGGGTTCTGTGCTGCAGGAGCTGGAGGCTGCTCAAGGCTGGCACCTCCCAGGCCTGAGCTGCAATGATGGAGTCTCCTTGCAGAATTAAGCACTTTCTGCCCCATGCCTTGCAGGGTGGATTAAAAATTTCCTGTTGGAGGAACGGGTGGATGTTTAGCATGCCTTGGAGACAGTGCTGGCACTGTTGATGGAAGAGCTCAGGGCATCACTGTCACAAATGCATCACTGTCACAACTGCATCACTGTCACAAATGCATCACTGTCACAAATGCATCACTGTCACAAGTGCAGCTCTCTGCAGAGGCTGGGGGCCTGCAGGAGGCACCTGCTGGCTCATCCCTTCTCCAGGCATGATCTCTTCAGGGCTTACAGTGCCCTTAGTGCTCCCGTTGGGTGGGCTCAGGCTGGGCACAAACTGACCAACAGAATGTGCTGAATAAGTACAGGTTAGGATTTTACAGCAAAAGATGGTGTAATCACTGAATAAGACATTAGTGCTTCGTGCCTGAATACTGGGCATTGATTACAGTCCTCAGCTCCTGGGACATCTCATGGCTGCAGGCTGAGTTTCCCTCTAGAAGCCATAAGACAGCAATCTTGAATACTGAGAAATTATGCTAATCTCTAGCTATTAGTGCCATGTATATCTTTGTCTGCACAAAAGCAATAAAACAAGTGCTGTGGGTTGTATGTGCTGCAGCTCAGCAGAGCAGAGTGCTCCTGTGGCTCCCAGGTCCCAGGTGTGCTGTGTACACAGGGATGTGGTCCCCATGGACTGCTCACCCACAAATGGTATTCTGGCAGCCCTGCTCCTTGCTGTTCATGTCTGCAGAGCTTGGGATTTGTCTTTATTTTGTTAAATTTAACATGCAGCCAATCGATATGCTGCTCATGAGATCCAAGTGCTGTCAAACCTCTTTTCAGATATGGCTTTTTGGTCTAATCAGGTGTAAAAGAAAAACTAATTTTAATCAATTACTTTATTAAAAAACATGTCTTATATTGGCTTTTCTCATACTAGGAGAAAAATCCTGTCTGCCAGCTAGAAGGAGCCTTTACAACCTCATCTTCCACAGGTACTTCTGCAGGCAAGAAACTCATAGAAAATAACTTCTACTCTATTCCTTTTAGTTTCTCCTGCTCTTCCTCCAGATTTGTGGACACACTTTCCTTTGTCCTGTGTCTTTGAAGCTTAACAGCTTTAACCTCATTCCAGTCTTCCTTCAATTTGGGCACCTAATGTGTAACATCATGGACCTCAGAAAGCAATAACTCACTGAAAGTTACTGGGCATCTTCCTGATGCCCTGCAGTTAAATGGGTGCTTCAGCCTTGGAGAAGCAGGCAGAGTCCTAGTGGTGATGCTTTGCTTTGTGTTGCCTTTATTTGTTCCTTATTGATCTCTGAAATGCATTTGCTGCACTATTATTGAGTTCTAACAGCTCCCACATGAAATGTGTTTTTGTCACTAATTTTGTGATGTTTACTTGGTTAAGAGCTTGCCTGGTGTGACTACACTTCCTAACACTGGCCACATCTTCTGGCTTGTCCATCTTATCCCTGCCAATGGAAGGAGAAGAGACAGCATAAGAGCAAAATCTGTTCTCTTCCTATGATAGCTTATGTGATCAGGAAAATTAATGCAAAATAAATATATTACAGAGAGGCAGCAATAACAGAGCCCTTGCATTTGCATGTCCTTTTTGTGGCCATGGTAGGGCAGGCTGTTCTGAATAAATCAAATCACTTAAACTGGAGTTTTCTTCTGGTGAGTCTTCCTTTCCTACATTCTCTGTTCTTTCTCTTGCTTGGAGGACTTGACATAGCTTGAGAGTCGAGGAAAGCTTATTCAAATATAACTTGTATGGTGGGGTTAAAGGGTGCTCTTTGCTTTCTCTATGTCTCTGTGCCCCTTCACACCTGCCTCGCCTGATAGAGCACAGTGTCAGCCAGGCCAAAGGAGCATACTATCACACTTGGAAAAATGTATTAAAGCCCCTGAAAACCTATTAAAGCTCAGGTTAGAAGCAGTGTTATTCTTCACCTGCCTATTCTTCTTAAGCTGTTTTCTAACCATTCATGTTGTAAATATCTCTGACCCAGAGGAGTGTTTCAGGTGGAAGTCAGGGCAAAACAAAAAATGTGGCTTAATTAAAAGTCTTCCAGGGAAAAAAATATGTTGACCATTACAGAAAAATGCCAAAGCATCATTAAGTGCTGTAAATATCCTATTAATAAAACACAGTTATTTAGAGTGGTCAGCCTTCATTTGCCTTGCTGGGGAAAGGATATGTGATTTAAAACTTTCTTTTCCCTCTGTCACCTTGAGTAAGGAGGACCTGGTGGATTAATGGAGAGATGGTGAAGGGGAGAAGGGGAGAGAGAGGCTGTTGCTAGAATAAATTACCCTGAACTTCCCACTTTAGAAGTCAGCACTGCTGCTCTTCACCTTCCTTTTGCAGCACCCTTTCCTCCTTAGCACTAGGAAACCCTCCAGAGGTTCACTGAGGGCTCAGCACAAGAGTAACCTGCTTTTTACTCCTTTTTTCCCCAGCCTCCTTTTGAGTGATATGAGGTCCTTGAGTCATTTCAGCTGTGAGGGTCAAATTTCCCTTTTGTCTCTGGGGGTGCAACACTTCCAGAAGCCACTGAATTGTTGTTGGCAATAAGCAGGAGGTGTATGATGTTGTTGTGAGTAAATGCCAAGGCTGTAATGGTAAAGTTTCCCCTCTGTCTCATTCCTCCCTGGAAATGCTTGAGACAGAAAGGACATTTCAAGTACCTGTAATTGAAGGCACTAAGGTTTCACTGGATTCTGCTTAAATCAGTGGTCTCAAGCATATAGTCTCCTGCAATTATATATTGCTCCATGCTTGATTTTATGGTTCTTCTACCATCTACTTCTGCTGGAGCTTTCTCAGGCATAAGAACATCTGAAATGTGCAGATCATTAGAGGAAGTATTGAACCATTTGCTTGTAGAATAGACAGAGATTAACTAGGAATGGATCAGTGCACTTTTATCATATAGCATCAATAGTGAGACTGAATCTTTGGGATAAAGAAAAAAAATAATTGTTTATAGTTGCAAGGAGATGAGGGGCAGCTTGAGAGAGCATGGTGTGAGAGGTACAGCAGCCTGCATCCTCTAAGCAGAAGTGAATATTTAAAAGCAGACTTCAGTCCTAGTTTATGTGAAATTTCAGAAGTGAAAAATCTCACTGAGGCAGTGCATTGGGAAAAGAGACTGGCACTGAGCTGTACTTTCCCCCCTCACCTACTCAGGCTCTGGTGACTTGCTCTCTGTCACCAAGTGTCCACCAAGCCCTGGTTTGGTGCAGGGAAGGAGGTTCCCTCCCCTCCTTCCTCCATGCTGCAATGGCAGCAGGGATCAATTCAGAGGGAGAGTCCTGCAGCCCGTGTTTATTGAGCAGGTCAGACCAGAGATTGTAGTGGTTCATTCTGCCTTTCTAATCTAATAACCTGCTTTTATCCAGTTACCCTCTGGACTTTATTTTGAGCTGCTATTCGATCAGAGCACAAACAAATGATAGAAACCCTCAATGACAGCACACCAGAGGAAATGCTACAAAACCAGAATTAATTGGAAATATATATTCCAAGAGTGAGATATGGACCTTTTTTCTAATAGACTTAGACTTGGATATTATTACTGAAATACTGGCAAATTCACACATCAATGTAAATTGTCTTGCTGCATCTGTCAACAGGCACCTAAAGCAGTAATAAAGGCAGAATAGCTCCTCATAAATATCCAATATCCTAATTATCAGAGCTTGACTTAACCAATGGCAGGGTAATAAAAAATGAGATTTTTGGATCTTTTGCCATGACAAATGCATACTTTATTCTTTGAAGACCGACTGCAGTGTCACAACTTTTGTGGCAAATAGAGCATGAAGCATATTGTCAAAAATATGGTTAGGGAATATGAAGCCACTAAATATTTTATCTTCCTGGCAATGTACTAGGAGAAAAGTATAAACCTTAAATCTATCAGGTTCCTCCTCCCACCTCCCAAACTGTTTTAATAATATAGAAATTTGAGTACCCAGAGAAAAGCATTACATCCATTTTCCAGTGCGCTTTGATACAGTGAGTATTGTGAATTTTGTAGTGTTTGCTTTGGGGTTTAAAATGCCATCAGTGTATATCTCAGAGAATTGTTTAGCAGTTATGAACCTCCATTTTTTCCCTCTTTTCTGATCAGCCACGATGGGCTGGTTGGGTGCAAACCCCCCCTGCCTGGGTGTCCCAGGGGTGGTGAGAGAAGGGGGCCAGGAGGGGTCCCAGGGAGGGACAATCTGCTGTCAGAAAGTGCCATCCCTCAGGGCAGGGTGAGGGCCCTGCATGCTGTCACCGAGGAACAGCATGGAGATGGACAGAAGGACTCCAGGAACAGTGGGATCCATCCCATTCTTTTCCCTCACGTGGCCATTGCTGTGGCTGGGAACCCATGGCTTGCTCAGTAAATTGGTGACAGTCAGTACAGAAACACCAAATCTATACTGAGCACCTGGATATGTGCTGTAGCTCACATTTCAATTTATTTAATTTATTGAAACAAAGCACCTTTTTACAGTGTAATCAGGATGTCATCCTACATGGCAAGGATACTCTGGGCCCCTAGGACTGAGTGCTGACATTCACCTGACCCTTGTGAAAAGGTGCTGGTGGGAAAGTGTCTGGGTCACAAAATAGTTTTCTGCTGTTCATTCCTAGGTAAGGGGAAATGGGCATGTGTGTGCAGGGTTGTGTCGTGTGAGAGCTCCAGTTACACAGCTAAAATCCCAAACTTTCTGCTCTCCAAGGGAATGGGCTTTTTGTTACATCAACAAAGTATTTCAGGGTGCTAAGCAAATTCCCGCTTTATAAGTAGAAATCTTTAGACATAAATGTTTCCTTTTCTGTCCGTGGTTTCCTTGCAACAGGCAATGGAAGTTTCCCAGCCTCACCCCTCCTGTGGCTGCAGTCACAGCCTGTGTCAGTGTGATGGGGAGGAGGGCTGGCCTTCCTCCTGAGATGATCATCCCCCTTGCAGCCTCACTGCAAGGTGTTTCACTCAAAGTGTGAAAGTCCTGTGCATCCAATGATTTCCTGAGGAGATTTGGAAGCAGGAATACACCATACACAGATCTTACTGGTGAATTCTGATCTTCTGGTGTAGAAATTTAAGTGCCCTGTACGATGGTGGTGGCATAAAAATACTGCTTTCACTCCACTCCACGTGGTTTGAAATAAAAAGGACTTTATAGTAATGTTTTGACAACAGTGCTTTTTGGGAGGCTCTGTAACAGGGAGTGTTGCTTTTTTGATGAAAAAAGCTTACAGATTAATGTGCATGGAGGAGGAGAACCCAATTTTTCATGACTTAGGGAAAAAAGGCTCCTTCTCCTAACACATCACTCATGCTCCAAGTGCACTCACCTCTCTATTTTAAAGCACAAGAACGCACTACAGGCAGGACAGCACTGAGAGTACATCCTTCAGAAAGGATAGTCTATCATCTTGTCTCTGGCTTTATGCTCCCTGTTGAACAAATCTGCCAACATGACACTGGATACTGATGAGCAATTTGTATGGTTATAAAAAATATTGGCAGTGCTCCATTGTTTTGCTATTTAATTCTTAATTTACATTTTTAATGTGCTGTGTCCTCATTCATATTATAGGTTTTACTCTTCTGTGTACATCTATAATAGAATGATTTTTTTTTCCCAAAAATTAATTAGGAATACTAAAGAGCTGTTACAATTGCACTGTGTTTGAATTAAGGACTGTGTCTGTCTTTTAAGATATGCTTCCTTAGGAGTGGAGTACTTTTGCAGGGGACAGGGGAAAATGAAGTAGGTACAGAACAGGTGTATTTTCAAGTGCCTGAGCTACAGATTGTGTCCAGTACTCAGACTGGCAAAAAAAAGTGTAATAAATGATGAGGAGTGAAGGCCCAAACTCTGAATGGCCTGTCTCAATGTATTTATTATTTTCCCTCCTTCCCTCCCTCCTCCTCATCCCCAGTTTTTGATGAGGAGGATGATGTGGATTTTTTCCCAGCCCACGGAAATAAAGGACTTAGCAACAGTACCTTCATTCTCTGTATCCAAGCAATGTTTTTAAATTGCTGTGTCCAGTAAAACATTTTTACTGGATTATGATTTGTGCTGGAACTGAACTGCTGGTAAATGGTTTGGTTTCCTCCTTCAGTACAGCTTGCTCACAGAAAAGTATCCTAATATGTGTGTATTTCTGTGCTGTGCTCCCACAACTTGTGGGCTGTTAAGGGAGCCAGGGAAATGCCAGGTCTGCTGGCTGGGGCTGGGGCCACCCTGTCCTGCTCTGTCCTCTCCTGTCCTGCCCTGGGGAGCTGGGCTGCAGAGGCACCACCTCCTGCCTGGAAAAGCAGAGGTGCAAGGTGCACAGACAGAACTGTCTGCAGGCATTCCATTCCATCCAACAGACTGTCATTCCCAGTGATTAATGGCTTATGGAATAGCAATACAGTGAAATCATTGACAGTAGGTTTAAAGTATAGTTTAAGGACTCTGAACCCAGAGAAATAACAGCAATCAAGT
Source organism: Buphagus erythrorhynchus (assembly GCA_013400855.1). NCBI lineage: Eukaryota > Metazoa > Chordata > Aves > Passeriformes > Sturnidae > Buphagus > Buphagus erythrorhynchus. The sequence continues at coordinate 70,764 of VZTT01001077.1, forward strand.
TTATGTGGCACAGGCTGATAAACCTGCTGCTGTGAGAAGCTGGTGCAGAACATGGGAAGAGAAAAGGAATGCAGAGAATGTTTGCACAGAACACCTCAGTGATCCTGTACCAGTGCTGTGCTTCCTGTGCCCTCAAAAGCAGTGGGAAGGCTTCTTATTCCCAATGCTTTGCTCCAGCAGCAAGCTTTGCAGTTGCCATGAAACCTGAAAACTTTAGGGGCCCTTTCAGGAGGGCACAGCTTCCCCCAGTGGGGACTGTGTGTGCCTGTGTGAGCACAGGGAGCAGCCCCAGGGGGAGCAGCAGGAGCAATTCTTGTGTGTCATCACAGAGGGACTTGCAGGAACTCTTGGAGCAATTCACCAAGTGTAGGAATTAGACTGGAAAAAAGTTTTTACATACATGTGCAGACCCAGGCATTTTTATGAGGATTCATAAGGTTGGGGTTGAGATAAAAGGGTTATGGGGAATGGGAACCAGGTTATTCAGTGGAATTAAAACTGCATCCTGGACAACTTTTCTTGGATCACTGGAGATCAGTGATGTATGTCTTGGACCCTATATGCTCATTGTATGGACTTGTATTCTTAACTAATTGTTTAATGCTTTGCTTTCTGTTCATTGAGTAGTCACAATACTGCTAAAAATAAAGGTGTGTGTCGTTTATACCAGATTTGGACCTCTCTTTAACCTACCAGTTTTCTGAAGGTGTTGGTGGGGAAAGAATTGGAGCATCCCTAACTCATAAGTAAGAGGAGTTTGCCATCTTGATGATGCATAATTCTTATGGTTACGTTCTAAACATCTGTTTATGAAAAGAAAAAAAATTATCCAAGAGAAATTACCCAAGCCCCAGTGGAAGTCTGTTCTTTCCTATGTGATCTCATATAGTCATACCTTTTCCACAAACATTAATAGATTGTTTTGGAATTTTTGAAAAGTACCTCTCTCCTCTTGAAAGCTGTGTAAGTGCACAGTGGGAGCTGTGGGTGGGAGAAGGGCTCTCTGCAGACCAGGTGCTTTAGGGCATTCCCAGCACCATTCAGCTGGGATGGGGGGCATTTCCATCCTGCAGGGTGCTGCAGGTCTCCCTCCTTCCCGGTGTGAGCGTTTGCCAAAGGCAGGGGGGTGAGGAAGCAGAGAAAGCTGAGAAGACACAGACCCTGTGAAGGGTGAGGCTCCAGGCAGCTCCTTCCCAGAGCAGCCTGGAAGGCATCCAGGGCTGGAGGGGATGCAGTGGGGAGGGTTTGTACCTGCTGCTTGTGCTTCCTCCAAGGAAATGTATCAGAAATGCCACCCTCAGCTACCTGGACAAACACACTTTAGCTTCCTCAGAGCTGCACAGGGTGTAATAAACTGTTACTGCAGGGAGTCTACCCAGTGCTTTAGTTTTAATTCAAAAGATGTCTTTAATCTTCCTGTTGCTTTGTGTAAGTCGTAAATTACACAGCCCTGCAGAAAATTATATGTAAAGTAGGATTATGATTCTCTCATTTTTATTTTGAAGCTGGCTCTGCATGGTAAAAACTGATTCTCACGGTCACTTAATTTTTCATTTACTCTCTGATTTGCATTTTGTATATTAAATTCCTTCAAATCTGGGCGGATTATTGCAATGTGGGTATTCCAAATTTATTTGTAAGCAAACTAGCTAAACAGATGCTGTAGACACGAACTATAAATGACCATAAGTGCTGGGCTGACATGCCAGAGGCAGTTCCTGTGCATGTGCTGTGCAGAGCAAGAGCTGCTGCAGGGCACCAGGGTGCTCAGTGCCACACACAGACCACAACAAATGGCATCCCCACATCCCTCTGGGAGTTGGGCAGGGTTCAGGGAAGGTTAGGAGTCAGAATTTGAAGCAGCACTGCAGACTTTGTGGGAAAGCTGTACTGGGACTGAAGAGGGCACAGCAACGCAGGGAGCGTCTCAGAAACTTGAAATTGCCTGTAATGCCTGCTGGTGGTGGCTGTGCTGGGACAGGGCAGTGGCTTGATAATGTTTAAACTTTATTTTGGTTCTCACTGAGCTCTGCATTGTATGCATCCTCAGTGTTTACTCCTTTGGAGTTTGCAGTGGCTCTGGTGGGGGAAGGAGGATGCAGTGGGTGAGCTGAGGGGCAGAGGGGTGAACTTGAGGTGGGAGTGGGAACAGAACGCCAAAAATAGGGGAAGGAAAATTAAAATTCCTGTGAGGACATTGTCCCTGATGGTCCAAGGTCCCTGCAGGCAGCAGTGTGTGGTTTGAATAGTCAGCAGACACACCCCTCTGGGAAGTTCAGCCTCTCCCTGCTGTTGCTTTCCAGCTAGCGTTGGAGTTACAGCACTAATTGGATCTTTTGTTTAAAATGAGCATAAAAGATCCCCACTTCCAGGTACTATGCAGTGCCATTCACTTGCCAGCTCTGTGCGACTGCAGAGTTGTTGAGTGCACCTTCAGTGTTTCCTGATTATTAGGGATTTCTTTTTTCACATTCCCCCATAGGTTGAAGGTTTTGTATTTAGTCTTTCCCTTCTTTCCTCTCCTTTTCTTTCTTCCTTCTTCACCTCTCCTTCCTCTCTCTCTCTCCTTCTAATTTAAGCTAATTGGTTCAGCTGTTTTTGATTTATGCAAGCATGGGGAAAATATGTTTTTCCCATAACTTCAGAATAAAATATGTGCACACTCATAAGTCTAAGCTGGCTGGAGCTAGCAATGTCAAATTAGCTTGTTTATAGCTCTCACTGGGGAGTTCCAGGTTTTTGGAGAAAATTGGTTCCGTGTTTTTGAGCTCTGAATGCTCTGAAAGTCAGCATTTTCATGTATACACATTAGGTGGGGTTTGTTTGATTTTTTCTTTTTTTTCTTCTTCCCCTGGTGCTTTTAACCTGAATCAGCTCTGAGCCTTTAAACATGCATTGCTAGGAGACTCTTACATTCTGCTGAAGTGCTAAAGCACTTTGGTCACACATGGGTGCAGAGAGCAGCCCACTTTTCTTCCTTCTAAATACACGTGTGTAAGAACCAAAATGCAGTGTGGAATCTTGAATAATGCAAGCCCTAGTGTTTCTAATGCAATGTTAACCATGGGAAATGGTGAGTTTTCAGAATGATTTGGACATGTTTCAAAGACCTCTACCACAGTTTGTAGCAGCTGCTAAATGTTGTTATGCTCTGTAGCATCAGACAGGTGCAGGGTAACCTGTGAGTGCTTTCAATGCAGTGATGTGTTCTGCCCTGTTGTGCCTGCATGCCCTGGAAGGTTCTGCCCTGTTGTGCCTGCAGCTTTTGGGGAAGCCCTGGGGGTACCAGTCCTGTGCTCATCCTGGGGCTGAGTTTGTCCCTGCAGCACCAGCCACAGCTGGGACCCTGCTTTGCTCCAGGACTTGCCCTTGCTCTTGGTACAGATCCTGCTTTGGACAAGTATTGGCTGATGTTAACTCTGGAGGTTACAGATAACAAGCAAATTAACCTAACTACAAATCCCCCAGGCAGGGTTTTTAGCAGTTCCTGACCTACTTGCTCCCCAAGAGCTTTGCTGGGCTGAAGGTCTGGCTCCTCCTGTGGCCATGCCCTGTCCCTCCCAGCCAGCACTGCCTCTTCCAGAGGGATCCTTGGGCTTCAGGACAGCAACCTTCTGAATGCTGGCATCTCCTTGTTTATGTCTGCTCACATTATTTCCTCCCTCCTCTGTTTAAGCTGATCCCTGTCTGTCTTTCAGTGCAAGCAGGAGGTGGTAGAAGATTTGACAGGCACAAAACAATTCAGAGCTGTTTTCACCAGAGAGGCAGCCAGCAAAGGAGTTGAAGGCTCTCTCTCTCTTCCTCACCTCACTGCTCTGTGCCAGCCATTGAGTGGAAGCCCTGATGCCTGCCCCTTTCCTCCCCACCATCACCCAGGGCAGGTGAGGAAAGAAGGGAGGATCAGTGCTGGCAGAGGAAAGGAAATGCCAGGCTTGAGGTACCTGCTGAAAACCCCTGTAAGAGCAAAGACACATCCCAGGGAGGATGGGGCTCAGGATTTGAGGGCACAGAGGGCATGCAGTGCTTGTTGGGCTGCCCAGCATGCCCCTGCCCATGCACACTTCAGCACCTGCTCCCAATCCCTGGGGAAACACCTGTATGCTGCAGTGTGTAACTCAAGTGACTGCATTTGCATGTCCAGGAAAGTAATCCAATTTTGTGCTGTATTAATGTGCTGCATCTCTAATGTGAAATCTGAGAGTTGAACTTTGGCTTGGAAAGATGTTTCCTGAAGTGGTGGTGGGTGTATTTGATGTATGCACATAACAGCAGTTTTTGTTAGCACATCAGCATTGCCTGCTTCTGTGCAAAGTGACAAAGGGCAGGTTTAGATTAGATATGAGGGAGAAATTCTTCACTGGGAGGGTGATGAGGCACTGGCACAGGTTGCCCAGAGAAGATGTGGATGCCCCATCCCTGGCTTCAAGGCAAGGTTGGATGGGACTTGAAGCACCCTGGTCTAGAGAAAGGTGCCCGTGGCAGGGGAGTTGGAACAAGATGATCTTTAAGGTCCTTTCCAACCCAAACCATCCTGTGATTCTATGAAATGCATCCAAAATCGCTCTCTATCATCGTTAACATTTATCATTGCTAATGAAATTACTTACTTAATCATTTTAACCTTGATGCTACCCTGGCTAAAAGACCTACGATGTATCTGAAAGGAATAGCTACACATTTGATACAGTTGAAAAGATAGCACTAATTTATTTTAGTCTGATTTATGATTAGTGCTGCACTGCATGAGACACTCTGTGCTGCTCTGTACATCATTTAGGGCCCATAGGATAAATAATTGCTGTGCTCACCATCCCAGAAGCTGCATGCTGGGCAGGCACTGTGTGTGATGGTGTGATTTTATTTTCCAAAAAGTATAGGTGTGCTCCCACTATGGGAGATGCTGAGGGGGTTCCAGCAGGGTGGGGAGAAGAGACCAAGGAACGCCAGGTATCAGCTCCATCAGAGAGACAGAAGAGGCTCAACCAGGATTTTGCACAGTTATTTTCTTTTAAGAGAAGCCACCTCCAAAACCTTTCCCATTTGGCCACCAGAATGAATGTCCAGATCCCAGATTTCCCCAATAAAGGTGCTCAGGTTTAAAAGCTGCTTTTTTGTATTTGTGCTGGGCAGTGGTGATGGTGAAATGAGATACACTGCGTTATTTTTGGCTCTTAATTTCAATTTACAATGGCTTTTTCAGCCATACCTTAATCACGTAGTGCATCTCCAATCTACAGAGAGGACTGGATCATTAGGATAATTAGCAGCCATTAGGAGTATAGGATAATATCACTGTAAAGCTGTGCAGATGTTCTATATACTTCAGGTCTCTGTCAAAGGAGGAAATTTAACATATGTCAAGTACCGTCAGTAATGTCTACTTTATTCCTGTAGCATATAGGAAGCTTGGAGGGACTTGTCAAGCTAGACTCAGAATATTTTTCTTCCTTGTTTTTGAGTAAAAAAAGTGTTTTCTTCTAAAAAAATCTGTCATTTTTCTCTTGCTCCATTACCCCCTCCCAGTATTTGGACTCAGAGGTATAAAACCATGAGCTCTTGCCAGTTGTTACTTCTCACTGAATTCCAACTTGCCTTTTTGTCTCTTATATTTATTCAGCCTGTGGTCATCAGTCCTGAATTACACAAACCTGTCTGACCTGTCATATTTTACTCCAATAAATGGAAAGGATGGCTCTGTGCAGCTGTTCCCATGTGTGGTGGTTGTGACACCAGAACTGACCTTGTACACCACCCTTGTCCAGGCTGGGACAGCTCTCCCCACCACATGGTCACATTTTGAGTGAGAGTTGTACCTGTGTGACCCCTGATAATTCTGGATAAATCTAGGTGCTGGTGATTTTATTAGACACCTTCAATGCATTTTTTGTTGTTTTTTTTAAGAGAATCATGGCTGCTTTGTCATGTTACAATACATAATTTTGTATTGCACCGTGTGGATTTTGCCTTCTTCTCTCAAAGGTATATTTTAAGGTTGCTGTCATTTTAGACAGCATCTCTGAAATAGATTTCCAGATTATTTGAGTGGATACCAAAAGGTATTTTAAGTCTTAATGTTAGATTTAGTTCATGTCTCTTACTCACTCTCTCTCTGGCTTGAAAGATGCTTTCAAAATGCAGAGCTCTCCCCTTTATCCCTGTGATTGGCACAAAGATTTAATAATATCTTTTGTCTTTATGGCAGTTCCATTTGTAGCAATTTAAGCATCAGTCTCCAGTGAGCCTGAGTAAAAAACTTTATTTAATATGAGCCGGCTAAATATAATTTCCCATTTCTTTGATCTCCACTATTTTAATTTGCTTCTTATCAGGTACCTGTAGGGCTAATAGATACAGTTGATGGTGTGCTGCTTATGGGCAGATCTCATTTAAACTACATGGATTATTGTTGGTGAGATATTGCAATATTCCTCTCATTATGGCTGTGCTAGTGTAAGTTAGAGATGTTGTTGGTAACAAACACCCTGCAGCTGCTTTGGGTAAGGGCTTTGCTTCTGCATCTTCTTCCAGAAACTTCTGTGAAATATAAGGAAAGGATTTGATGAACAACATCTTGAGCAAGTGCCTGTTGATTAACACCAAGGGTTCCTCAGCCACCTTCATGTGGGGGATTCTGGGGACATTTGTGATGTGTAGCCTTAGCTTTGAATTGCAGACAGAGAATCCCTTCCTGAGTCACAGAAATGAGATAAGAACTGAGTGTGACCATCAGGTGTCCCATCAGCCTGCTCTCACCTGCCTGTCTCCTCAGCCAGGGCCACCTTTAGCAGGCAAACTGCATCCTGAAATGTCTTTCCTGGAGACAGCTGGAGATGAGGGGAACATTGAAGTCCCCAGCTTTTCTTTTCTTTTGCTGCATCACTTGTTACTAAGAGCAGCAAGAGGCAAATAGTGCTTCAAAATCCCAGGAGGAAAGCACCTCAGGAGCAAGTGTGAGGAGCAGGATGGAAGAGCCAGGCTCAATCAGTGTTTTGTGCTATTGCCAGCACCCACTGGAGAGTTAACCTGCTGCCTGCATTTCCCTTTGAACAGGAGTGTTGAGAGCTGGTGAGGGAAGCTCAGTGCCTGTGTCATCCTCACCCATGCAAACCACCTGAGCATGCATTTGTAGAAGAAAAAAGCAGCTGATCTTTTGTGCTGTGGATTTTGGTGCTTTTGTTCTATAGTCTGGTAAGGACCTCGGTGCTAGTGAAGTAGAGATCAGGTGTGCACATGCACAAGTACATTATACTAATTAGAGCCAATTTGAAAACCAAACTCTTCTTCTCTATTTAAAACACAATAAACAGCTTTTCTCCCTAAGTGTTAATCATCTCCTGCTGTTCAGTCTCTGAAGCTAAACCTCTCTACTCACTTCAAAACACTCTCAGTAACCAAGTGTGACATTGCAAAAAGGATTTTGAGGACTTCAGTCTGGGAAATGGCAGATGTGTTTAGGAGAATGAAATCACCTAAGTCTTTGGAACTACAAAGAAACTCCAGGCAAGAGAAGGAGAAGACATGAAAAAAACCAACCCTAGTCATTTTAACTAGACATGCTCTAAAATTAGCAGGAGGGGAGGGGATGTGGGGAGCTGCTGGGGCCTTGGACCCTCCCTGGGGTGAGGCTTCAGGTGATCTCCAGAGGCAGAGGGAGTCATCCAGTCTCCCCCAGCTCCAGCCCTCTCAGCCACTCTGGAGATCAGATCCTGCCACACCATCAGCACTGTGAGATGGAGTGTGTTATTAAGCTGAACCTAGACATAAAGAAAGAGTTGAGAAATTGCTGCAATCGCTGACCCATGCATTTATTATAATTGAGTCCATTAGCCTTAATTTTATAATTTCTAAATTAGCTTTTCAGATTTACAAATGGCCTTAATTGCTTCATGGAGGGAGTTGGGCTTTAACAAAGCTAAATGCCTGAAAACTGTATCAGTTACATCAGAATCAGGGGCTTCGTTTGTAACATAATGCCTCCAATTTAGATCAAGCAAATTGTTTAGAAAATGCATTGTTGAAGCATCAAAGTTACTTAAAGTGATTCTAGCTAGGAAGAAAAAACCCCAAACCTCAACTGGAAGTTCTCCCATGCAGATTCCTCCCTATGCATGTTAAGCATTGATTTTAAGCACTATTTTAGTGCTTACAAAGATTGTTAACATGCTAACATGAAACCTGATATTATCTCTCTTGACTAAGAGTAGCCTCTCTGTATCAAAGCCCTCATCCAGAATCTGGGGTTATTCTCTGGAATTTTCATGACAATCTGTGAGGTTCAATATTGATACTGTAATCTTCATTGTGGCTTCCTTTTGGACCTGATGTCAGGATGTTCCAGTTTCTATTCCCACATCCTGTTTGCTGAGGGACATCTAGATGGGAGATGTATAATCTAGAGATGCATATCACAGGTTTTGGAAAACATGTTCTTAGGGGACATTTCTGGAAATTACCAAATCCCTAATCTTTATTTATTTGCACAAATCTAGAAGAAGGTTCCTACAGTCCATTAAGAGATGTGAAGGCTGATGGGCTCTGCCTAGTGGAGACAGTGTAAGGAAGTAGACAATGAAACCTCAGTTGTCTTTCAGCTTGTATTTTTGTGGGTTTTGGTTTTTTTTCTCTACTGCATAGAAATGCAAAAAAACCCCCACCCCATTACTTTTAAAACCTTACTTTTCTTTTGAATACATTACTGAGATTTGAATTCAGCCCAGCTGGCACATTCCTCAAACGGCTGCTGCTGGTGTCCAATTCCCAACAGGAATCCTTTCTGATTTTTTTCCTCATTATTGAGAAATGCCAGCCTCTGACACTGAAATGCCTTTGATGTTAATAGCTGCAAGGTGAATATTTTAATGTTTTCCCTGAAATTCTGCTGTTTGGCCTCCTTCACAGGTAGTATTTCCTGAAGGCACTGTGGAGTGTCACTGACTGTATGCAGGGTCAGCTGCTGTGGTCACAAAATTCCTGCTGTGCTGAACTTCTTAGAGCGAGTTGTTAAGGCTGAAATTTTGCTTCTGAATGCTTTTACTCAAAGTAGGAAGGGATATGAATTAGAAGTTGTAGTTGTCTCATCTTTATCTAGAGGAAGTAAATTGAGAGGAGTAGAAAAACAAGGCTTGAAAAGTAATTTATTCAAAAGAAAAGAGAATTTTACATATTTGGGGTTATTAATATGCAGCAGTAGTGTCTGTGCTTGAGAAGAAAGTGAACATAGAGACTTGAGCAGACAGCTCTGGTACAACATGTGACATGATGATATGTCTCATTGTCAGTAGTGCTCCGTGACAGACATTGAACTGGGACAGGCAAGATCAAATTACAAATTGTTTTTACAAGAACGTTCCTTTTCAGACCTGGGTGCCCTGATTGAAGCTTAGAAACTGAACTCAGTTCTAAAGTAGGCAGCAACAAGAGGTATAGCTAGATTAAATACCTTATTCCCTTCTACCTTCCATTTCAAAATACCAGTGCTTTTCTCCTCTTCTGCACTGGGATGAGCTCTCTCCAAATTCCCCCCTTACTCCCCCAAAAGAAAACCTCCTCAATGAATAATTTGATGATGGGGGTATTGTTGAAGATAAACAGCAGCGGTTGTGACCTAGTCTGAACTTCTACATTATTGGCTATTTTGAGGTTGAGTCTCTCTGGCTACATCAGAAATTTCCCCTGTGACTGGACAATTTTTTCCTGGAGAAAGTTTCATTTAAAACTATACATGTATTTCTATAAAAACTTACATTTAATGTATGCTTTTTCCAAGGTCAGCAGAGGAGAAAACAAACCTCAGATAGACAATCCTCTGGAGTTTCTGGTCCCAGTGGGGCCTAGGTTATTTTCAGATAATGTGGACATGTTTAATGTGATTTTTATTATTATACTTTAAACAACTTATTTTGTTGCTTACTCAGTCAGTTATGAATCTGAAATACCACGGAGAAATGGGAAAAAAAAACCCCAAAAAACAAACTCAAACTACCTCAGACAAGTAATGTGTGGATAACAGATAATATTTCAGAGAGAGGTGATTTTAAAGGTGTCACCCATGAATTGTAGCATTCATGTGCAGGTGATCTCTGCTGCCCTTCACATTTATGGGGTGCATTACTACTAAAAACAGGAGTCAGAGGGAGTGGAGGGAATCTTCCCAGGATTCTGGCTCTGCTGTCACTGTACCAATTTCCACTGTCTAATCTTTCACCTCCACAGCCTCCATGAGAGGCTGCAGTCCCCTTAAGTGCAGCACAGCAACTATTTCCCAGTGTGTGAGGATGTGTCCCAAACCCATTAAATCTTTCAGCTCATTTTTTTCCTGTTTATCTGTTGGCCTGGAGGTTATAGTATAAATTTGTCCTAAGGCCTCTTCAGTTACAAGTACTGGAATGAGTCTTGGAGTCCATTTAAACTGTGCATGACCCTTTTGTCTTGGTCACTGACTTCATTTGATTGAGCTTTGCTTTATTTTTGTAAAAGATTGCAATGGTAGAGGCTATAAATATTAAAGGTTTGGAGAAAAGGGAAAGTGACAGGACACAAAGGGTTTCATTGAGGAGCTGTAAATACCAAAAAGGCAGTTTCCTCCTTTCTTTTTCCTTTTTTCTTCTTTTCCCAGCAGGGAAATGAGCAGTAAGAGATAAGTTAGGTGGACTTCTTGAAGTTTTACAGTAATTCTCCATTGAGTAAAAAGCATGTGCAGAATTACAGGAATGTGAGCTCTGACCTATGGGCATCATCACGTGCAGATGGGAGAGAAATGAGAAATGAATATAGGTGGTAGTCATGACAGGGCTGAAAAGAGCCTGTTTGATTTGCAAGCAGTGGCAGTACAGATGATAATGCTCAGATTGGATGCTTTGATGGAATGATTTGTGCTGCATGCTTTGATGTCTGATAACAATCAACACCCTTTTATATCTAATAATATAGAAGCATCAGCCACAAGCTGAGATTGAATCCTGGTAAAGGAGAGTCACAGGGCTAAGCCCATCCTCCTCCTCCTCCCTGCAGCTCTCCTGCCCTGCTGAATCTCATCTGCCTGAGGCTTGGTTTGTGTAGAAATTCAGCTTGGAAAGGTTTGTGTGTGAGTCTGGATTCCCCATGGCAGCACTGTGAGCTGGAAACTCCACATTTAACTGAGGGAATGTTGTGTCCCAGCCTGTCCTAGATCCACTGCACCACCAGGCACAGGAGAAATGCCTCACAAAAGATAGGGCCAGATTTTTCCAAGTCTCACTGAAGCTCTCGATTTTTCCAAGTTCCCTTCAGTGAGACCCAGAAAAATCTGGCACTGCATTTTTTGAGGCACCAGGGGTTAGATGTTCTTTGGTATTCACCTCCTTCGAGGATTTTGGGGGAAAAGAAGAGCCCCATCCTGGGTGCTGAAGGAACTGAATCCCTGGATATGAGCCCAGCTCATTTCAGATTGGAGAGTCAAGGCAAACCCATGGTCCCCCAAGTGCTGCCATGCCTGTGATGTCCCTTGGTGTCTCACCACACCAGGGCTGGGCACCTGAGCTTTGCAGCTTCTGTGTTGCAGCTCTCCCAGGACTTTTTGCATAAAAGTCTAACAACCACAATCTTTTGGAATTAAAATTTTGGATTTAAACTGAGCACTTGGTTCTTATATTGACAAAATAGAGGGGTCCAAGACAAATATTTCTGCCAGAAACCCATGTCTTGTAGAAGGTAGAACTGCAGATCAGTTTCCTACAGCCTCAGGGGTTTGTTTCAGGCTTCTGAGCATTGAAGCAAATGTGATCCAAGATGAGTGTTCCCAAGAAATTGGAAAAATGCTCACCTTTTGTAGCAGTGGGGTTTCCTCTGGAGTATGGTGGTGACTTTGGGGGCATTAAAGAAAGCCATGGAAATAATGTCAGGGTGAACACAGGGATGGTGCAGCTTGGTTACATCAGAGTACCAGGACTGCCTCCATATTTATCCCAGCATAATGGAAGTGGAGAGGGGATGTGAATTGCTGTCTATATATGCATTGGACAAGTAAACACCAGGGAGAGAAGGGAAAGGAGCTAGTTCAGCTAGAGGACAGTGCTGGCATGAGAACAAATTGGTAATAAGCTGGCTGTGAATAAATTTGAGATGGAAATTAGAAGCAGCTTTCTAATCAGTAAAAACGTGAGGTTCTGGAAAAGCCTTTCACTGGGATTTTGGGGGCAAAACCCTACCTATTTTGCAGATGGATCTTAATCAATTTATTAATGTGACTGTGTGATGTGGTTGTCTCTAATATCAAGGGACTGGGCTCCTTGACCTATACATCCCTTTAGTGCTGTGTCCCTACATGTTATATTTAGTAATTCCCTCTGAATTGCCAACGTGCACCGAGCACAGAGAAATGCTGTATTCTTGTGATGCAATGCTATTTTTCAAAAAATATCAGACTGTAAAAGCACAGGGATGAGGCCAGTGCTGGGTACCTTTTTATTTAACCTACGTTGAAATGAAACCCGGGTGCTAAACGGCTTTAGTCACTCAGAGGATATTGGCCATATCTCTCCACACTCCATTACTAATTTAATTTCTGAAACTTGTGCTTCTGAAAAATATTGGCTGCTTAGCACTGGAAGTGGTAGAGGATATATAATATTCAAGGTTACTCTATGATTAAATACAGCAAGCTGCCATCACATACTCTAGGTGTTAGCATAGCCTTGTCCACAAGAACACCAGACACTAATCATTACTCTTCTACTTCCCATGGTGGTAGACACTTCAAGCAATAGAGTGAGCAATTTCTAACTTAAAAATTGGTTTACTGGTTTTCCTTCGAGCATCTGGAACCATCACTCTTGGATCCCTCCCTTCTGATCAGCTGATTGACAATTGCAATGGAAAAAGGAGCTGGCTGCTAAAAAAAGCCTCAGACCCCTCTCCTTAGTTTTGTACCCTGGAATGTGAGTTTTAAAGTGAATCCTGTGAGACTGATTGAATGTGATTGGCATCTGCCACTGGTACAGTGAGGAGAGGAAAGACCTCCATTCCCAACAGGGAGAAAACTGACACCTGGCACAAAGCTATTCTTTTCCCTTATTCATCATCTCTCAGACTTCTCAACAATAGCTAAATAACAGGAAACAAATTCTGTATTCCAAGTCTGCTTTCTGAAATGCCAAAAAGCAAATCAACAGCCTGGTTCTTCCTAGGGTAAGAGGTCTCAGAATTTAAGTCAAGCCATGATGAATATACCATAATGCTGAAATTCCAGCAATGATTACTGTGTAAACATTATAAACAACTAGTCTGAGGGAGTAATTTGTTCTTCATTGAATGGAGTGCTCTGGCTGTGACTGTCAGCAGAGTCTAATACTGATACAAACCTCATTTTTATTTTAAAAAAAGGTGTAATAATCAGATCAAAGTATGTGAGCGAAGAAAGAAATCTACATAGAACTGCACACAGGCTCAGAAAATATCCTCTGCATGGAGGATTTGCAGTTATGAAATGCAATTTGTTTATGTAGGTTTTAAAGGATTCTGTGCAGCTTATTGACTTCTGTGTGTAACAAAGCATTTTGCATTTGATCATTGAATTCTGCTTTGCACCCCAGTGTGGTGGGAAGCACGGCGTGGCAAAGAGCTGCTCGTGCTGGCAGGTGTGAAAGTGCAGGGATAACGTTCACACCAGTCAGATCTATTTTGTGTCTCCAGTTGATAATTGCCTCACATTTTGACAGGGCTGTGATACATCAGGTTTGTGACATGTCTGCCAATTCTTCTGCAGCACACACAGTGCAATTGCTCTGCTCAGGTGTGGAGGTTGCTGGGCTGGGGCTGTGTTGGCAGTGGATGCTCGCTCTGAGCACTCTGAATTAGCACTTCCATTAGCAGGAAGGAACAGTAATCTACTTCCAAGTTCATTGAATCAGTGCATCTCCTGCAATGACTGGGGATTAGCCCCAGATTTCTATATATTCTAGTTCCTTTAACCAAATTACCATTTTTTGATGTTGGAGTCTGTTTTCCTTCTAGCCATGGGGAAGTGTTAGGAGGGAAAATCCAAACTAAATAGTGTTTTTGCAGGACTTGACATTTGGAGTGCCTTTCCATCTGATGCTCTCATTCTCTGAACTGTATGGATGACTTAATCAAATGTAGTTTGTTGAGCATAATATGCAAATTTTTTTTTAAAGTCTCCATTTATCCAGCAGAAGAAAAGAAGTGCAGATTGATGCATGCTTAGGACTCAAAATGGAAAGTAATCTCTCAAACCATAAACATATCTTTTAATGTAGGCACGTCTCATTTCATTACCTGCCAGACCAAATTAATGTGTTTGAGCATCTCTGTTTGGTGATGCTGATACTACTCTTGAGTCCTTCAGTATCAACTCTGTGCCCTTTGCAGCCTCATGCTCCAGCAACAGTAAACTGAGCTTGTGTAAGAGCCCAGCTGAGGGATTTTGACACAAGAAGTTATTTCTGAAAAACATGATGTTGAACTAATCTACCATGGAGCAGTCTCCTGCTGCAATGAATTTTCCCTGTCCCTTGGCAGAGGCATGTTAGGAAAAAGGAGTGAAAGGATTTCAAAGCATTGCTTTGAGGGTGCTGTGGGGAGAGGTGCTGCTGCAGGATGGGGTAGGGATAGGGACCACAGATTTGCTCTTCCCCACATCTACACATTCCCAAGTAAGGAGTCCATCCTGGAAAACCATATTGGTCTTTTGATTTTCAGAGGGAGAGTGAGCAGAGAGGGGCTAAGATTTCACTTGAGCCCAGGCCCCTGGAAATAAATGCTTGAGGATGGTCAGCAAATGCTGTAAAGCGTCTGTCCTTGGAGGCACTGTCCTCTGGGTTGATGTCGCTTTAGTTAAACCCCACTTCCTTGAAGTACATGAATTCTGTTTTCATTTCAATGGTAAAAAGTGGCAGTGTTACAAATGTGCAGCAATGAAGCTCACATCAGCCCTGGATGTATAACCAGGTGCCATATTGCACGTATAATGATGAATTTAAAAAAGGAATGTAAGTGACTGAATACTGCAGGAATTTCTGTAGGGATTTGAAAGATTTCTGGAGTAAGCTGAGTTTGGTTTTGCAGATGGTAAGTGTGAGGAGACGTGTGGGACAGAGCAGGAATAGCTAATTAAAGCCAAAAAGAGTATAAGGAAGCCTGATGCTATGGCCAGAGGACATGTGGGCTCCAAGGTCTCATTTACTGCTGGGGAATCAGTGTTGAGTAGGAACAGAGTGCAAACCATGTGCCAGCTTGGCATCTCTTCTCTTACCTGGTGAAAGGGAGAAGCAGGGGGAGAGGGGCAAGTTGCTCCATCTCAGCATGCCAGTAAAGAGGTCTGTTGAGCTCTTGGGATGGATGCACACACAGCAGAGCACGTTTGCTGAAGCTGAAGAATAAATGAGCACAGAGTGTGCTGCATAATGAGAGCTGGGGTCAGTCACAGGCAATTAGTGAGGGTGAAGCCCAGGCTGGCCAGCCCTGCTGCAGGCAGGACAGGAGGCTGAACCATGGGCCAGGGAGATGGGCAGTGAGGCAGCAGGTCTGGGAAGAGATCAGGAAAAGAAGTGGTGGTGAGAGGGGGACTTCAATTTTTACTCCATCCAAACTGCTCAGGAGCTGACAGCTGGACATCCAGGTAGGGATCAGGGAGACAGGCTGAGCCTCTCACTGGGACTTACTGAGACAGGTTAGTATTGGAGAGGCAGATCTGAGTTGTCAGCATGGAAATGGCAGCTAAATTTGTGCTGGCAGCAGAGGGGGGACCAGACACCAATCTATGCACCAATCTATGTGGTCCTACAGGAAGGAAAGTGAGGAATTGTTCTAGTGATTAAATGAAGCAGAAAAAGGTCCAAGAGGCTGACCTAATTGGGGGTCAGGAGTATTTTCCATTTCACAAAACTCTGTAGGACTGAAAACACTAATTTTTGCAATTTTGCATACTTCAGATAAGCAGCAGCTTCACACTTGATAGAAGGATACAGAATCCAAAAGGAGTCTGCTAACCTGAAAATACACCCTGCCATCAAAGAGCCCTTTTCCATCATCAGCAAAAACAATATGGCACTGATAGAAAGGCTGTGGACAGAACTTCAAAACAGAACTGCAGAACAAATGTTTTCAGCTGATTTGTTGACACCAGCTCCTGTCATTGTTTATCTTCAGCTCACTCGTGCCAGGGTGCCTGCAGCAAGCTTGGCAGGCTGTTTATACCCTATGGGGAGTTTCTTTTCATATAGTGGGATCTGGAAAAGTGGAGGAGGAAAACAGTGTGGTTGGTGAAACTCCCAGCCATTGCCCTAATTGCAGTCAAACATCAAAGCCCATGGATGCATTAACAGGGAGGCAAAGATCACAGAGTTCTGCCAGACCAAACAGCACCTGCATGCAAGCAGGAGACTGCTTCTCTCAAATCTGTAAGGTAGAAATGAGAGAAATGCCCCTGCAATGGCAGGTGGTGTATTTGTCACCATTCCATTTGTCACCATTCTGCCGTGACACGATGAGGTTTTTAGCACTGGGGGTTGTGCTTGCAGCCCTTCAAGCTCCCGTGCCTTGTCTGGCATTAGGTTATCTCTCCCTGTGCTGAGATCCCTGAGATCTCTGCTGTGTTGGGCAGGTGGAACGATGGTGGGGAGCTGGAGTGGCTTCCATGTGGAGTGTCTGGGTGCTAAACCCTGTGCTCACTCCCTCTGCAGCTGCCAGGCTGGGCACTGCCTGGATCCACGGTGGATGAGTGCACACAGTGAGGAGAGGGACACTCCAGTGGCTCTGCAAAGTCCTGCCAGCACTCCTGGATAAACAGGGCAAAGGAGTGGCCAAGGCACCCTGGGCTAGCAGGGCAGTCCAGGATTGCTGGCTGAGCTGTAACATCCTGATGCTGGGGTCCCCAAACCTGACAGCTGGAAAACACCATCAAAAGTGGGATAACAGAGACCAAGACTAGCCAGAGGCTGGTCAAACAGCCAAATCTTGTGTCTTTAGAGCATCATTATTTCTCAAAGCTATTATTTCTTAGAGAAAGGAATTCACAGAAACCCAGATGTTAGCATGCAAATCAGTCTGTCCCAGGAAATCAACAGGAAATAACAGATTGTTTAGCATTTTTCCTTCTGATCCTATTTTTTTTTGTGCTGGCATGATTGCCTGGAAGGCTTGCAAAGTGCTTAGGTCTCTCTTGCCACAAAACCCCGTATGGTTGCCATATAATTAAACAGAAGTGTAGCAAAAATGTTGCCAAATTACCTTGTGATCATTCGGTTTGCAGGGGAGGGAGAGGAGAAAAACCTGTGTAAAGCAGTCACTTGAGCAGTGGTGAGAACTGTGGGTATGTGCAGAAAATGAATGAAACTTTCATTATTAAACTAATGGCTGCATGGCTGGAAGATTGCAGGGTTTTTTCTATAACAATGCCAACTGCTGTCTTTATTTACAGTATCCTAATTTTTTTATACCTCTTGTTATGTTCTCTTTTATAAAGACACGTAAGCAGCAGTAGCTCAGGGACTACCTTTTATATTTCCAATATTCAGTTGCAGACTGCCATGGAAACAATTCCTGGTCCAATTCAAGGACTCTTTATTTTTTTTTAACAACTTTCTCCTGGGACCTCAGTTATTTTTATTTTTAAATATTTTGAAGTGTAGGAGAAATTTTTATAGAAAGTAGTAGCAATTGACTAATGGAATGCAGTTTTAATTAACCTGCAGAAACAATATCTTCTGCAGTACTAACAAACTATATTATTTTAGTAATAAAAGTGAAAGAAACACTGTATTGATGACAAAATAGAGGGAAGAGTGAGCAGGAAGATAGGTAATGAAAGGCAAGTAAGGGTTTGGTAGCCCTCTACAGGGCAGAGTGGAGCTGGCAAAAGTCCAGCAGGAATATGTTCCTTAATTAACCTTAATTCTCCAGTTTTAAATTCAGCCTGGGTGGCGACAGGACATTTCTCCGTCATGTGCGCTCCTTTTGCCCAACGAATCCCGAGCCGAGATTTCGCACGGAACGGCGAGCGTGCAAATAAATAATAATAATAAATAATAAAATAAATAAAGCAAACTGCCACAAACCATTTGGGTTTTCAAGACTACAGGACGTGCTTTTAGTGCCCCTGTCGGAGCTCGGCGCTCAGCTGCGGGAAGTTCATTAAGGCGCTCATTAGCGCTCTCTGATTCACTGCCGCAGCCTCTCCCGGGGAGCGGCTCGGGCAGATGTTAATAACATTAATGTGGAGCATTTGGTGCTGCTCAAGGAGGGAGACAATAAAATATCTGCGCCGTCTCTTGCTGCACTTAAAAAGGGGGGGAAAAAAAAAACTACCAGTGCAACATAAAATAAAGCTATCAGCTCGGAATGTTTATAGTCAGTGTTTATAGATTAGTGCGGTAAGTCGGGAAATCAAACACTGCTGTGCACACATGAAGACCCATCAATGAATTATTCAGGAAGATCTATTGTAAAGTGCTCCAGTGACAAGGAAAGCAAAGCAATGTTCCAGCGTGCCCCCTGACCCGGCACCATCGGTANTGTTCCAGCGAGTTGGACTGAGTTCGTCCCCCCTGACCCGGCACCATCGGTAGCCCCGGCTGGTGCGCTCTGCTCGCCAGGCGCACACTGCCGGTGGCACGGAGGGGATGCAGCTGCGCCTTGGGGCTGTGCTGGAAATCCTGGGAAGAGGCAGATCGGCAACTTCTCCAACAACCAGGAGGGGATGAACCCGGCTACCTCCCTCCAAAACACACAGGTGTAGGTGTGGAAAGCATTCGGTGCATTTGCTGCACTGAAAGAAGTGGCCGAAGTCAGCAGGAAAAGCAGGCTGTTCGTGTTTCAGCAGTGCTGGGGGCTTTCCAGGTTTGTGGATGTGCGTTGGCCCATTTGAATCCAGCTTGCTGTGAATTTCCACGTTTCCACCATGAAAGGTGAAACTGGGGTCTGAGGTGATAGGGGTTTTTTTAAATTTTCACCTGTTAGGCTGCTTTGCTTGTGTCCTTTTCCTGTGGCTTTAGGAGATCCAAATGTGGGTGACTGCCTTGTGCCTGGTGTTAGAAGAGTTCCTCTGCTCCTGTTTCCCACTCACTAAAATCCCATCAATGTGACATTAGCAAATTTGGACACCGTGGGACAGCTCTGCCCACAGTAAATGCTTGTGAAGGGGACAGGACTAACCACGCTGAGTAGTTTAAAAAGGAGTGCTGACTTTTAATAAAAAGGTTTTGTATGTGGTACCTTGTAAATGTAACTAAATTCTGGTGTGAAGGGTGGTCTCAGTGCCTCTGGACACTCATCATACTCAGGTACTGTGTAATGGGCACCTCTCCACACATAAATAAGTGATATATTAATTTTGCATGAACTGCTTAAAGCTAAAATAGGTTTTCAGTCTCTTTGCCTGATTGCAGTATTACCACCTGGCTACTCTTATTCACATGGGAAAAATCATCACTTCTGCCCTTCAGTATATGGTTGAAATTATGAATTTTTCATGCTATTTACTGTGGGGTTGTTTTCCTGCTCATGGTCTCTGTTAAATACTGATACATTTTCAATTATTTTTTTAATCTGATAAAGCTTTCAGCTAATTTTATTTGAGCTAATAAGCAATTCACCCCTCAAAAGTGTATTTTCAGATCCTTTATCTGGAATGCCAATCTCCATTGCAAATGCTGCTTTCTGCTCACCCGCTGAGGCTTTGCACACCAAGATGATGTGCAAAGCTGAGTGACTCCAGGATTGTAGACTTGAAAAATGTTTGGTCCAGCACTGGGCAATTTTTTCCCCCTCCTTCTTTCTATTCCACATTTAAATGTATCATTGTTCTGTGTTGATATCACAGTGTTACTTTGTACCCACAGTCTTTTATTGCTGTAACTGGAAGATACCCTTGAGGCTGTGGTGTGGTGACAAAATACAAAGTTCTCTGCAGAATGTGAGGAGGATTGGAGTGAGAGGGGCATAGAAAGGCTCAGCTCCTTCCTTTAATAAATTCACTCCTGGTCTGAGCATCACTTTACTCACAACCTGCCAGGAGAGGGCTTGGCCAGAGGCAGCCCTAGCTGAGCCAACAGCAAATTCCCCAGTGACATGGATGTGCTTTTGCTGGCACTGGGTGAAGGAGTTTGTTTAATGAAAATCACGGGGGCTCTCCAAAGTAAAGTGCTCCCATCTCCCTCATCAGTCTTGCATGGACACCTCACCTCGTGCCACAGCTGCAAGCCCACATGGGTGGGATCTCTCTTACAAAGAAGGGATGTTTTAAATTTCCTTTTCTGTGCTCTGCAATTGCCAAGTAAAACCAAGGGCCAGGCAGGACCCCTTCCTGTGCCCCTGGAGCACTGGGAATATTCACCAGGGTGTACCCGGTGTGTGCTGACCTTTGCTCTTGAGGGGACCTGTCCTGGGGTTGGGGTGGCAAAGAGGGGCTGGGCTGGGTTCCCTGCCCCACCCTACACACACGGCTCTGCCAAAAACACCATTGTAACTGTGGCATGTCAGGAATTACCTGCTGCTTCTGGCATGTCCAGGGACCCTCCGTCCAAAGCATCATCATGGAGCCGATTTTTACTGTGGAATCAAATCCCTTGGAAACTATTTTCTAATGGAAATGATAATGAAACTTTAATTATAACTGTGCTGCTTGGTTCCCTGAGCGTACACATCCCATTAGATGGTTTCTGCTAAGATAGTGACATCTTTCAAGTTAATTTCCAAGCATGTTAAGAAAAACCCAGAAATGATGCTATTACCTGTGATGTTACAACTGTTGGTATTTTTTCTGGGTTCATTGAAATTTCATAGGCATTAATCAGAGGTGTGAGCAGAGAGCAATATAGCTCCTTGGGTTATAGAATTGAACAGAAATATTTGCATGAGCCAGAAACATATTTTTTGATGAAGTTTTGTATGTTTAAGTTGTAAGGAATTTTTCAATACAGAAGAAGGGCTTGTGCAGATGGTTGTTTGGGCAGCATGCATTCCAGGTTTTATTCAGGTTTTATTCAGGTGATTAAGCATATTGTTCCCATGTGACTAGTAAAGGAAAAATACACTGCAGTCTTTCCTCACTTATATCTGTATCATCATCTCATGCAATAATTTTGCAAAAAAATGGTATTTAACATTTTTAACAGATGAGCCCTTCCATTAGCTTCAGCTGCAGGCTCTGTGGGTAAGACTTGCCATTATTGCAACCCAGAAACATGCAGCTGAACTAGATTATATAACCTGTTTGTGAAGGAGGTTATTTGCAGGGCAACTACAACCCCCAGACCCTTTCTGCATGAGAAACTGAATGCACAACTGAATGCAGATCACTGTGTGTCTCCAGTGACAAATCATGCAGGATAATTCCAGGTGCTGGAATCTGATCTTTCCAAGCTTGTCCTCAGCTGGGGTGTCCCTTGTGTCACTTGTGACACCTTCTCCTGGGTGTTTTGGATACTGAGGGCTGTGAGCAGGAGGCAGGAGCTGGCAGACAGAAGACAGCAGGGATTCCTCTCTGCAGCCTCAGCACTTTGGGGTGTCAGCAGCTCAGGTGACGTGGCCAGCAGTGATGAGCAGCTCCCAGACAGACACCTCTGTGCACTGGTGCTGGGATGCAAACAGGCAGGGCAGCCCAAGGCACTGTCTGCTCCCAGCATGCCTGTCCAGGGAAGTCTGGGCTTTAGAACCCAGGTCTTTGTCCTTTTCTAGGTGGACTTGAAAAGGAATAATAATAATAAAGTCTTTCTGATGCTACTAGCTAAGAGGGACAGGAGAGGCTTTTGCAGCATTACAACTAACTGGAAAGTTAGAGACTTTTCACTGTTGATTTTTGAAAATGGGAAGAAAAAAGGCACTCCAGTGCAGGAAAGTGTAAGAAAGGGTGATATTCTTAGTTTAAAATGGCCCCAGAAAGCAATTACTCTTCTTGTGGGAAGTGCAGGATTCCTAGGCACTTCTTAAGCCTGTCCTGCAGGTACAAATGTGCCTTTTAAAGTTTAACCTGCTCTGTGAATCCTGCTGGGCACCCTGCTTTCTCTCCTTGGCTTTGTTGCTGTATCTCCAGCTTGTCTGTGAGAGCAATGCCAGATTGCAGTAAAGTTGACATTACAACTCAGAATAAAGTCTTCTTCCCTGTG
Organism: Buphagus erythrorhynchus; assembly: GCA_013400855.1. Classification (NCBI taxonomy): domain Eukaryota; kingdom Metazoa; phylum Chordata; class Aves; order Passeriformes; family Sturnidae; genus Buphagus; species Buphagus erythrorhynchus. Next base: position 92,861 of record VZTT01001077.1, read on the forward strand.
AAACACAAGGGGCTTGCTTTTTTAGAGATAAGGTTAGCACCTTTGGCTCCAGCACTGCCCCTGAGTTAATGATTACCATATCCCAAATGCAGAACTAGGGGTATGAGCATGGTGCCAGTAGGAGATACTGGAGGGATGTGCTGCCTTTGACATGATATCAGCTGTGACCTGAGGGCCAGATATGTTGTTTAGTGCCCACAGCAACCTCAGTGTTACTCTGAGCACTTTCTCTCTGCTTTCATTGCAGGTTTTTATCCCAGCCATTAATTTATATAAGATGCTGGGATTGGGAGAAACAAGGGAATGTAATTCAACCCAAATACCTTGCTATGGGGTCAGGCTTTTGTTCCTTGCTGCTGAACAAAGTGCCAGAGGACTGAACACATGAGCAGTGGGACAAGGCAGATGCAGTGTTTCCAGGTGTGTGTTACCTGCTCAGTGTGTACCAAACCCAGCACACAAACAGTCTAATCCTTCTGTATTTGAAAAATTGAAAAAAAAAATTTAAAAAGTAAAAAAAGAAGAGAAGGAAAGAAAAAATAGAGAAAAAAAAAGAAAAAGCCTTGTTTATAATGCTTATGAGAACATTTTAACATCTGGGATAGCCAACATGTGTAGATCATGTTCATCATCTTCCTAATCAGCAGTTTCCTTAATGAGCTAATTGGTGGCAACACGAAGTGGCTGTATGAGTTTGGTGCAGCAGGCTGCTGCACAGTGGCTGCCTGAGCACCATGGCTGTAACTGCTGAAATCATCCCACTGCACAGCAGCCCATCCTGTCGTGGTTTCAGAGCCCCTGCTCTGCTCCCTGTCTGTCATCCTGGGTTCCCTCAGCTCCATGAGGGCTCTTCTCCCCTGAAGAGCACTCAGGGCACTGCTCCTTGCTGCCCCTGCCCAGAAACAGGCAGCTGTCTCCCCTCAGTGCCTCTCATCTGCACAGGCAGGATAAAAGTCAATGTGCTGTCCTTTCAGACAGAAAAACACCTCTCTGTGCCTGACAGTCCATGCACAATGGGGTTTATGTCTGCACCATCTCAGGAGAGTGGGGTTTTGTCATCTCTGCTGTTCCTCTGTGCAGAGGGAGAACATGGGAGGACCAGGAATTTGGGGAGAAGGGGCAGCTGCAGGCTTGCACTGGGGTGCAGGAAAGGGTGGGGAGGTGCAAGGCAGATTGGCACACATCAGGGTCCTTCTGGCATGGCTTGTGCACAGCCAAACCAGGAGAGGAAGGATGTCTGAACAATACCAGGTGGGCCCAGAAAGGAGAGACACTAAATCAGAGAGGGGTTCAGAAGGGAAGAGATGCAAATTCCTCCTGCCTGCACGTGGGGAGTTGGTGCAGCAGGGACTGTGCCATGCACCTAGGGCAGCATGCAGTGGGCATCAGGGCCAGGGGGGGATGAGCAGAAGCTGGAGCACTCCCAGGATGTTTGGTGGTGGGCTCTCAGGGCCCTTGATCCTCCCCTGTCATCCTTGCAGGGATGGCCCTTCACCCATGTGAGGATGCAGTGGGGATGTCCCTGTGCAATGCAGTCCCTGGCACAGAGCCTGTCCTGTGCTCCATCACCACACAGGCTTCACTCTGGGAACACAGACTGATCCTGAATGAAAGCACTTTGTTATTTTATATATATTGGAGGACTTATCATTTAATAATTTTGTCCTTAGCATGGTGCTGTTCATCTCTATTCATGATCTCTGGATTTCAAATGAACATGCCCTACAGAGCATGAATTTACATGGAAATTCTTACAAATCTGGGGGAAAGTGCACTTTGTGTCTGCAGTTTGAATTTCTAGACCAGAAACTTCCTTCAAGCATCAATCTGTACAATTCCAGTAAAAACATTATTACCATGACAGATGAATTTTGTTTTAAATTAGACTTGAATGCCCAAGCTTTAGGATGTAATCAGATCTTTAAAGTCTTAAAGATTTTGTGTGTCTAAATCCACATTTACACATTTACCCCTCCAAACTTCCCCCCATGCCCTGTCCTGCCCCACACAGGCACCAGCATTAAAAATGCCTTGGCACCAGCAGCATTTCTCCTCTTCAGGGAACAGCCTGAAATACAGAAAATCTCTGCAAAACAAAGTGCACATTTTATTATATAACCTCTAAATTGCAATTTGGAAAACAAACATCAGCTTTTCTGGCTCCCTAAAGCCACTGTGAAGAGAGATATACTTTGTCTTACCAAGCCATCTACTGTTATCTACAGTGTTTGTGTTTTCAATTGCAATGATAGTGTGGGATTAACAAAGAAGAATTCCAGCCTATAGGTTAGGGAGTAAGCAGGGCAGAGCCACCCAGCTTTCCAGAGAGGCTCCACAGAGCCTGCAGGAGCCTGATTTTAGAAATTATTTAGATTTAGAAGTTTCACTGCAAAAGTGAAACCTGATGAACTGGAAGGACAATCAGATTACAGTGTAGGCAGGACCAGGATTAAAAGTGTGTATTGGTGCACAAACAGATAAAAATAACCAAAGCCTCTTCATTTGAGGGCTTGCAGAGGAATAATATCTTTCTAAGGTATGCTCTTATAAGCATTAAACAGTTTTTGGCACTTGTAATAGTCACAAGGTCCAAAAAAATGAAGGTAGAAAATTGCCTTTTTCTGGGAAAGAGCATTGTTAATATTGAAATCATTAAAGTAGCTAAACTGTGTGAAGGGCATCTTTATTCCCCTTTGGCACATCATGACTTCACTTGGATCAATGCAAGCTACATCTCCATGGTTTTCTTTGTCTAAACCAGCTTTGATCAACTCAGTTGCACAAATTTCTCCAGGCTCCTCAGTAGTAAGGACGTGTGTACTAGGCTGGTCACTGGCAACCTGTCCTTATCTACATGACCTTTATAATGAAGAAATAAGATTTAGAAATGAGATTTTTAGATGAAGAAATAGCATTCAGATCTCAGTGCATCAGCAAAAGGACGTGGTTGTGAATTGCTGCCTGTCACTGGAGCTGCTGGGTTTATTCCAGCCAGAGGCACAGGGTGCCTGCTCCTTCACATAGCCACTGGCAAAATGTGGGAATTTCATCCCTTTTGGAGAGGTCATCCATAAAGAAAGGACCGATGGAAGTCCTGTTTGTGGCTGTGGGCTGAGCAGGCTGGGCAGCCCAGGGCAGGAAGGGAAGTGTCAGGAGCTGCTGTTGGGAGCAGCAGGTCCCTGCAGCACCAGGAATGAGAGATGAGTCTGTAAAGGGAGCAAGAGGGGCTTCTGCAGGCACAAAACCCCACCTGCTTTTATAGGGTAGGTAGAGAGAAGGTTCAGCTGGGTTTTAATCTCCTCCTTGAACTGCTGGCTCTCCATTTCCCTCCTTCATCCCTCTCTCCAGTGGGAGCAGGGTGGTGTCCGGGTGGCCACTCCTTTCCCTCCCACCTGCCCTGGGCAAAGCGGGGAAGGACTCAGGAGACATAAAAAACATTCTGCCATGCACAAAGAGTAAATCTGGGCGTTAAACAAAACCCCTGCTCTCAGCTGGCTGATGTTTCAAAGGAAAGCATTTCAAATGCTGGGAGAGATGGTGCAGTTAGCTGGTGATGCAATTACATGGCTGTAAGCTGTAGAAACTCTTTCAATGTGGCACATATTAAACCTTTCAGAGGTAGTGCTTTGATTTTTAATTTTACGCTGTTGGCAGGCAATCAGGGTCTTTAATAGTATGGGGGCCAGAGGGAAAATGTTTCAAAACAGCAAGGATCTTATCATAGTGTGCAATTAATGAATAATTATTAAAAACCAGAAATAGCTGGAAGAGAAGGCAAGAGCTGGCAATGCAATTCTCTGGTTTCAGGCCTATAATGAAATCTCAAGAGAGGAAAGTATGATATGCAGCTTTGTGCAATTAAAGCTGGGATTTTTTCCCCCTAGTTGAAAGATCAGTGATCTTGAAAAATATACCTGTCACTTGGGTTTGTTTTCCAGTCTTTTAATTGCCGTGGTAAAGCATTAACATATGACAAATATGGATACATTCTTCTGCAAAGTATGAATTTTGGGGGTTCTTTCTTTTAAGCAGTAAGGTTTTTATTTTATTTCTTTTAAAAAAGTTTGAAAATAAGATTTTCAGCATAGTCTGAACATGTCAATCACGGGAAAGGGCTGAAGTAATGCTCTGCCATTGATCTGGCTGGTAAATTTGTCCAGGAAGATAGAGAGATGAGAAGAGAATATTCCATGAGGATATCCACTTCTGTGTGATGCTCTGCCACAGGACAGTGCTTTCTCTGTGATGTTGAGGAAATCTCTTAACACCTGTAGTATCTTCCTATTTCAAATCCATTTAAAAAAGAATAACCAAAAGGTGCAGCTATCACTGTGTGCTACCACTGGCCTTGTTTTTCTAATCAAAAGTGAGCTTAGAGTTTGCATTTTCACTTGACCATAGGACCTTCCTGCTTGGAAGTGCGAACAGCTGCTTTGCTTTTAAAGCTGTGTAACAAATCTAATAGTTAAATGTGCAACACTAATGCTTTGCCACTGGAATCCATTAGCCTGTGGCACAGCAAGAGGGCTCTGCCATACAGCCTCCAAGATGCATTTGCTTGAGCAAGCCTCTTCTTTTGAGTGCTGAACCACATTTGCTCACTGCTGTTTCATTATACATGAATTAAACACAGAAAAAGTTATTTACAGCTATCAGGCATTTCTACACACAGTGCTGAGAGGGGTTTTTCCATGAGCTAGAGCTTGAATTGTGTGTGTATATCTGTGTGTGAGTGTCTGTGTGTTTGTGTGTGTGAGTGTGAGTGTTTGTGTGTGTGAGTGTGTGAGTGTTTCCTGGCTGCTCAGCCTGCGTTCCTGTCCCTGGTGTCACCCCCTGGGATTGTCACCCCAGCAGTGTAGGACGTGGCACCCTCCTGAGCAGTGCCTGTGCTCTGCTGCCTGACTGCTACTGACAAAAACAGACTGTGAATGGCTCTGAGCCTGCTGAAAGGGGGGAAAATCTCTCTTGGTTCCTTGGAAGGCTTTCTGGCTTGAGAGCACTTTTGCATATTTATTTAGAGACTTTGATTGCCACGGAGCATGGCAGCTCTAAAGAACTTCAGGAGCTAGGAAGTGCTTTTTGAGAAACAATGAGATTTTCCAGACACATTGCACTGGAAACCAATGGCACTCTGTCAGGGGGGAGGCCAAGTTGGCTGGTGGAGGCAAGTGAAACATGGCACAAATGAAAGATGGCATTTTCTTCGAACTGTTTCTATGAGATAGAAGTCGATCGTCAGCACTGAGAGGTTTCTTTGTGCTGATGTTTTGTTTTCTGGCCTCAGGGTTTCATTGTGCTTTAGTTTTCCCCCGATTCTGATGCCCCCTTGTTTCTCCAGGACCTTGTAATATATTAATATTAAAAAGTATGTGAGAGAGGCCCCCCAGAGCCCTGTCCTGGCTGGGGGACAGGAACTTCCCAGGAGATGTGGGAGAGGGGATCCTTGCTGAGCTTTGCCAGCAGTGCAGGAAGCTGCTCCTCTGAATGGACAACTGCAGAAAATGGTTCTTTTTGGGGCAGAAGTTTTGCCCCAGTCCCTGTCCCTGTTCCCAGGCAGGGTGGTGGGTGGGTGCAGCAGGGCTCCAGGCACTGCTGGGTGGTACCAAAGGCAGCCCCGTGTGCTCCTGCCCTTACATCATCCTGGTTTTGGGAACAGGTCCTGCACTGCCAGCAGCTCCTCCTCATCCTTTTTGTTCCTGAAACACCTCCTGAAGGCAGCAGCTTTTTTTGCTCCTTCTGCCTTTAAAGCATGGAGGCAGAGTGTGCACCAGTGGAGTTTATTTCGATGTTGCATCTGCCTTCAGCTCCTGTCATTAATGGATAATCTTGCTGGATCTGCTGTAATGCAGTGCCAGCTCAGCAAGCTCCAAGGAGCTCTTGGGTAAAGTGCTCTCCATTTTGAGACCATTGTTGGCAGCTTATCACTTGATTTATCTCCTATTTCCAGGTGTGGAACTAAAGGTAAACTGTCACTGTAAATCTCTAATTCAAGCAGAGTGAGTGAGCAGTGCACAGTTTGCATATTTCAATACCACTTAATTGGAAAAAAAATCCCATGTACTGTACAAATGTAGAATGCAAATCCTCTCTCTTAGTGCTTCAGATGGGTAAAATGTTCTTTTGAGTCCCACATGTCTGACGCTGCTGCTCATCTTGTTACAACAGACTTTTAATTTTGTCCCTGGGACCAGATTGGGAAGGAGTTTTTTTAAAGCCCAACCCAGTATGTGCCTCAATCTGGGAAAGAATCCCTGCCTGCTGCTGTCACATACACCAGCACTGGCACCTCTTAACCCAGCTTTGAGCCTGCTGACCACACTTACTTGTTTTTTAATTAAGAGTAAGGCCTTTTGTCCTTGGTAATTGTGTAACTGCCCTTTTATGTCCCAGTAGTCCTAGATGAGGTTGAGCTGTGTCTTTCCTAAAGGTGCTCTCGTTTGACTCTTGTTCAAAACTCACTTCCAGCTGCAAATTGTGCTTTTGCATGACTAGACCGTCTCTACCCACCGCTGATTTCCTTAAGCCACCTCCACAAAAAAACAGACTCATTTACTGGATCAGTGGGAATAACATTTTCCTGTGGCATGAGGCTTTGAAAAAAAAGAGATTCTTGATACAATCACTGCCTCAACCCTCCTCCCTTACCATCCCCTCTTCCCTTCTTCCATTAGCCTTTACACTCCTGCTGCACTGCTGGATGGCTGCACATCCAGATTTGCATCGTGTCCCTCCCTCTGCTCTTCATCTTGCCAGCCTAAATTGCTCCAGCAACCTCATAATTTTGATCTGCAATCATTTTGCACCAGTAGCTCACGGCAGTGCACAAACCAAACCCTCCCCTTCTTTTCAGCCAGGGCTGGCTCCTGGTGTGCTGATCTCAAAGTAACTCTGGAGCTGAGGGGTTTGTGAGGAGCCAGGTGCACCAAAAGGCAGATTAAAAATTAAAGCTGGGAGACAGAACATCCCTCTTAAGACACCATCCGGTGCTTTTGTCTTTCAGCACTAACCAGTTGCTATTTAAACACAAAGTTATAAAACCACTATCCCATTATAAAAAGAAATATCCTTTAGAAAAACAAGCAAGCAAACAAACAATAATACCATCTTTTGATTTATTGGTGTGATTTTTCTTCCAATTGTGATTTCTAGCTGGTCTTTCTAGTGTGGCTGAAAGAACCTGCATTGTACATAGGTTTTTCTCGTTCAGATCAATTTGCTAAATTTTCATTTAGTTTCAAAGTGGTTCATTTTGTTGAGGCTTCATTTTGTTCAGACTAGCAACTCAAGAGGTTTCCTGTAGCTTAGAGAGATTGCTTTTGAATTGGTACATTATTCAGCCATGAATTGTTTCTTTAGTATATGAGCAGCTGAGTGTGGCTTTTATTATAAATATGAATTTCAGTGCAGAACAACTACTATTTTTGCCAAATAAAGAACTTTAAATTAAGCACAGGTCTTCATAGTATGTTGAGAGGCTTTTCCACACTGTGTCCATTGGGTGTTTTTTTTAAGTACTTAGCAAAAAGCTCCTATAGAGCATGGTAGTATGATTGATGGCAAACAAGATTTTAAAAATAATACAATTTAATGTAGAAATGTGGCTACAGCAATAAGAATTGAAACACTTTTCCTATTACCTGGAGATGCAAGTAAGTACATTTTGGTTTTTGTGATCAGCTACTAATTAAACAGGTTTTCAGCTGCATCCAGCACCTGATCCTGTTGTGAAGTTCCATGTGAGTGTAGCAGGATTCTGCAATCACTGAGGTAATGAGGTGGCTCAGGGTAGCAGAGCAAATGCAATCCCAGTGTTATGCACCAGCCTTTTAAAATATAGTTTTCCTCCGTGTTGTTTCTTGTTGTTTACCAGTGTACATGATTGCTTTTGCCTACCTGGAATTAGTTTTCCATTCTCTGCAGGATTTTTTGTCCAGTAAATTAACTTGGGTATATGGAAAGCAGTAGGAAAGAAGTGCCTGGGTTTTGAAGATGCTGCCTCTGGATTTAGGGAGATGCTGTAGATGGAATATTCTTGCAGCAAATCAGGTGACACTATTTACTTGGTGCTTGGGGTAAATTGGAGGCCCTTGTGTGTTCCAGCTGCCTCAGTAAAGGGATGGAGGAGCCCTTCAGTGCCCCAGAGCAGATCTCCTGCTCTGCTTTGTTCTAACAGGCTTTTAAGGAGCAGCCACCAAAAGAGTTTTCCCTGTCTTCAGAGGTGGGAGGCAGGGTTTGGAAGGGCATCCTGCCACCCACCTCACAGCCACCCACAGGTCACTGGGGCACCAAGTCCTGGCTCTTGGCTCTGACTTTGAGGACAGAAAAGTCCATTTTTGCTCTGATATCATAGGAAAGAACTGCTTGTCCTTTGCTCTGTGACTTACTGGTCAAAGAAGTTTCTTGCTGTATGGGAAGATGATTTATACTTTTTGGGTTAATCTCTTGAATACTTTGAGAAAAATTAGCTCTATTACCTCTTGGGGGTTAGGGTTTCACTCATTAGTTTGTAGAAACCTTACAAAGTTCAAAAGAAGGTATTGTAAAATCTCTTCCCAAGATGTCTTAGTTGATAGATCTGAGTAGAAAAACTTATTTCAAAGGAAGAGACCATTCTGGAAAGAGGACCAGAAATGAAAGTCCAGTGGTTATAGCTGTGTTAACAAGGGCAGAACAGCTACTTAATTATGTAGCAATGTCAGAAGCAGTAGGATTATCTATTTCTGTCATGGTCTGGGTCAAACTGAAGTCCAACAGTTGAACTTAAAGTGCTATATAAATGCATAGGAAAGTTCCCAAATGCTTATAATCACCTTCTCAGTTGCTGTGAATTCTGATATTTAATGATCTTCTTTCTCTCTTCCACAGTCATATTTTTATTATATGTGAAAGGTTATATAGAAAGACTGCTATGTTGTAGAAGTCTTTTCTCTTCACACAGGTCCTGTGTGTCCACAGTTGGAACCGGCTGCATGAGGCTGGAGGAAGAAATATATTTTGTAATTTACAGTAGGGTAGATTTAGTCCTTGCTAAAATCCTCTGCATCCTCACTGTGTTACAGAAAACATCAAGTTTATCAACCTTTAACCTGAGATTCCAGAACTTAGGTTAAAAATGGCATAATGGGATACATTTCTACGTCTTGATTCTTGTTCTTTGTTTATAGAATTTCCTTCAAAAAGCATTTTATTCCTTCATTTACTAGAAGAGAGGGATAGAGCAAGCTGTTGGGTACTTGGAGCTCAAGCTTAATTAGTTCTCAGGTCTGTAGTAATATCTTATGGTTCTTAGTGTTTCTTGGGAAGGTGCTACAAAAGATAGAGAGAGCTGCATGCTCCAATTCCACCTGGAATACTCTGGTTAGCTGTGGATTTACCTCAAGGAAATAAAAGAGAGTTAAAAGGCCAGCAAAATGTACCCTGGACAGCTTGGATAAAAGAAAGGAGCATGCAGTGGTTTTTTCCAAAGTTTAAATCATTATAAGGGAGATGATTTTGAATAAATTATATGCACCAAGATGAGCTGCCAGCTTTTGCTCTAGCTGAGATACAAGGCTAGGGTTGAGTTTGTAGAGGAGAGGAAGAAGGAACTGGCTGACACCTGCTGTGAGCTGCCCACCTGAGACACTTTGGAGGTCCCCAGCAGCTTCTGGGAGCAAAGTGCAAATATCACGGCACAGACAGCAGCTCTCAAACCAAGTGGTGTCTGTGTGCTGGGCAAATCCATGCCCAGGTGTTTACCTGAATGCCATTTGCAGAGCACATTCGCCTTCTAACCTGGTAAGGGAAACTTTGAATTAGGCTGCATCTTGTATATATATTCCTTGAAAAGGCTTGAGAAAGGTTTTGACAGGCTTGCACTCTCTACAATTCTCTGGACAGGTCCAAAATGTAAATAAAAGGAGATTCAGGTGTTAGCAGAGAAGAAGCTTCTCTGCAATCAAAATACTACAGCTCCCTGAGTAGCCTTCTTGGAGGGAAGCTGCAAACAAGCCCTGTTTGCCTGAGACATTTTTCTTAGAGTGATTTCAAGGAGCTCTGCCACTATCCAGGGGTTTGATCCAAATAATCAAAGGTTAGGCCTAATTTAGAAAATACAGCTGCCTTGTTGCTTAGCATTTACTTCATGTTTCCCCCACTGACATCAAAGAGCCAGACTGGAATTCAGCCTTCCTTCACCTGCAGGGCTGGGGCTGCCACTGGAGGTGGCTGAATCAGAGATTCCTCCTCTCCTCACCCTTTCCAAAAGATTCCTGTCTGCCACCACCAAATCCCTCATTCCTCACCCTCCTGCAGGTTATGATAATCACTGTTCTCAGGGACAGAGGAGAACAAAGAAATGCCCCCCAGTCTGAAGGCTGAGCCCCTGAGCTGTCAGCCTCATGCCAGTGGTGCCACAGCTGCCTTGTGCATTTCTGCTCTTCCATTCCCTGGCTCCTGCTTCCTGTTGCAGATTTTGGTTGGTGGAATTTGGATAACTACACATGATTTCGATGGCAATTTGCTTTGGTTTCTCTTCTCACTTAGACTGCTGAACATAAACTCCAATTGCATTTGTTTTTTAAAGCAGCTGGCAAGCATGATCGTGCTCCCATTTGTGCATCAATAATTCCATTTTCATCTCACTTGCTAAAATAGAGCAAGTTTTGTTCATTTGCAGGTTTTTAGTACAAAAATCTGCCTTGTATATTGATAATACATCTCTCGTTTAGGGAGAGCTTTGCTGATCCACCCGTGATCATCAGTTCCATATAACATATATTCAAAGCTTGTCTTTCTGGCAGAGCTCACAAGTATCTGATGTATCTGCAGAGCTAATAGAGCATTGTTCTGTATTTGTATTCTGCAGTTGATTGTTCAATGATTTCTCCTGCTGAATTGCAATAGATGAGCTGTTTAATGTTGCAACGGCTCATTTTGTAATGTAAAAACAAAAAAACCTCTCAATTCCAAATTGTGTTTGCTAGTTGGAATGCGGAATTTAAACGAGATTTATATGGAAGATGTATTTTTCCCATTGTTTTGCCAATGCAGAAGGAAAACAGGTCTTCAGTCTTTCTAAAAGAAAATCAAAGCAACCATGTTAAGAATTTGTTTTGCAAGGAAGAAGCATCAATAAAAACTAAACCTCTTCCTTTCTACACATTTCAGTCCATATTAGTGATTTTAAAAAATACTTTCTCAATTCAGAAATAACAATTTCCAATAAGTGTGCCTTTCCTGACACTTGGAATGTTAACATTTCTAAAAGTGAGCACTTTATATTTATTTTACCCTGTTATGTCTTCTGCTGCTGAGTCTATGAATATTTCCACAACATTCTTGATCTTCTTTTCACCAAAGTAGCCCTGATTTTAAAGGGGCTTTTAAGTTTTACTGGTGAATTGTGCTTATGGATGGCAATGAATGGCTCAAAAGCAGATGCTGGATTTTGTCTTTTATTGACAAACTGCACAAGATGGGAACCTGAATGAACAGTCAGCCCTCACTTCAAATGCCAAGTTGGTATTTATTGTATGTTCATGACTGTTTACCCACCTCTGTGAGGGAAGGCACCCAAGGGGACAAGGAAGCATAGGAAATTCTGCTGGCTTTTATGTTTGGGGGCAGCCTTGGCTCTGTCCAGAGAGTTGGGGTGCCAGGCAAAGTGCTGTGGTGTGTTGGTGGGTGACCTGACGGACAAACCCACACTCAGGGGCTCCCCACGCTGCAGGGTGCAGCCTCAGCACTGAATTATCCAGTTACAGTGTCACAGATTAAAGCAGCATCTCTGTGCTCAGTTGTGCACATTTAGGACTGAATTAAAGCTGATGAGGAGTGCAAAGATGGACTTTGATAGTGTAAGATTAATGCTGAAAAGCAAGATAAACCTCCAGTGCCTGGTCCATCCTGGAGCCACTGCCATTGGCTCCACTGGACATGGGGGAAGCTTCTGGCAGCTCCTCACAGAAACCACCACTGCAGACACCCACTGCCAAACCTTTGACATGCAAACCCAACACAGAGTATTAAAACTGACATGATTCCTTCTGGTACTCTATGAGCATGTCTGGTTTTTAAAAGCATATCAGGACTTTAATCACTATTTCGCAAAACGTCTGCTGACGTTCAGTAATGATACTCCTGTCATGAAACCTTTTCGAGTGCTTTTAGGTTTTTCTCAGTGTTTGTACTGTGAAATGACAGTATTTTAAAATATTTGAGAAGCAAAAGTTGACCCTGCTAGGAGCTGAAGATGATTGTCAGGCATTTTAAATTGCTAAGAAGTAAAACTGTTAACACTTGTGTCCTCACTAATTATGTTCTGCATGTCAGTGTTCCCCTGGCAACTTCTGGTGCCTCTGGTTCCACTCTAACTAAGGGCTGGTGGTGCAAAGTAGAAATAGCTTATTCTTCTGAAGAGCAGTGCTTGCCATTGCTTGTGGAGAAGTGTGTGATGGGATCCTCCCAAGTTATGTTTCAGTGCTGCAGAAAAGATTTTGCTGTGGTGTCCTGCAAGTCCCAGATGTGTGGATCAGTGATACACAGACTTGAAAATTTGTTTCAGCTCTTTGTAAATCTTGCATAATATTCCTGTTTAATGGCAGTGTTCGTGCTTCTCAACCCAATGTGCTGTTATCAGCTGCAGAGAACTGAAGTACAATGGACTGTGGAGCATCACCACTCTACAAGGAAGCTCAGGTGTTCTTCTGGGCAGGTTCCTTCAGCACTGACTTCTGTTAAAGGTCAGGTCACACAAAATTTGCCTCACTCTTTTCCAGGGAGTCAGTGATGGGATATTGCTGTGCTTCAGCCAACCCAGAGCATCTCTCTGTTGCCAGTCAAAAGAAGAAATGTGTGTATGGCAGGGCAGGGAGGACCTGAATGGAGCCAGCTCTTGGATGATGCTGGGGTTTCAGCCAGAAACAGGGATTGTGGGCATGCCGTTGCATCCCTGCTTTGGCTCAATGACACCACACTTGGCTAGGAGCTCTGAGAAGCCAGCTTGGTCTCAGAGACCTCATGGCACCCTTAAGGGGATTTAAGGAGGGGAGTTAGTCCAATCCAAGTGAGATGTACATTTTGGATTCTGCAGCATCTGCTGGGCCTCAGTGATGATTTACATAATCACCTGTGAGATGAAGTGTCAAAAGCAGCACCAGGTGATTTTCTGATGCCATGGGGCAAATACTTGTGTGAAATTCATCTTCATACACCTGACAACTCCAGCTGTCTACAGAAGCTTTAAATGAAATAATAAATAGACTCTCTGTGTTGTCACTCCCCACGCTTGAACACATTGCTGTTCTGAGCAGAGAATGGCCACTTACAGGAGGAATTCCTGCATCACTAGCATTTGGGATTTAGTGACACTCTTAATGGTGGCTTCAGTTGGAAGAGACACAACTTTATGTGCAACAGAACAGCAATATATTTATTAAAATCTTGCAGGTTTGGTTCATTGATTGCCCCAAGAGGCAGCTTGTTTTTCCTCAGTGCCTTTCATTTATGGCAGCAGTTCATGGGACAGCACTGTCCTGTCACCCAAGCGTGCTCACTAATGAGACATGGCCTCACTGCACAGCACCCTTGAAGCTGGGAGGAGCATAATGAGGATGAGATGGACCCAGATGCCTCTGAAGGCTGTGAGACTTGCTGGTCCATTGGTTTTTTTGCTGGAAGCTGTTGATGGGATGTACATGGAACTGGTTTTCAGCTGCTTGTCCCAGGCCATATGCTTAATCCTTCAGCAGTATTTACAATGATAATGAGTTTGTTGCTGGCTTCTGTTCAGTTCAAACCCATTCTGAGAACAGCTGTGGGGTGTTTGCCAGAGCCTCTCTGTGAACACTTAGAGATCTTCCTGCCTGTGCTGGTGACAAAGATGTTGTCTCACTCTCTCCTTTGCCCCTGGTTCCCCTGCAGAGCCAGCAGAGGCAGGGGCAGGGGGTTGACGTCAGTTTTGTTTTGCTGGTGGCAGGGGTGAATGTGGTCTGTAACCTGTGTGCTGGTGGCTCCACAGCAGAGGCAGCGAGCTGCTGATGTGCAGCCATGAGGAAACTCCTGTTCTCTGAGGAGGCTGCACACAGCAGCCAGTCCAGATCACTGTCAGAGCCCACAGGGAGCCTGAGGCTCTCCCTAGTGGTCAGAAAAACTGAAAGGGAAATCCCTGGGAGATAGACACTGGCCTTAGCTTCTCATTTTTCCTCCCTGTAGTTACTGCCTGAGTAGGGCTAGTTTACTTACTGCCTTCTTCTCTTACAGAGAAGAATTTCTGAGAGGCAAATCTGTGATTCTGAAAGTTGAGGATAAAGATAAGAGAATTGCTGAATAACTTGAGCTTGTAGAAAATGCATGTAGCAATACATGTATTGACTTGTTTCAGTGAATATCAAAATTTATTGTCCCTTGAACTAAATATTGACATGGACAAAGCAATATCAATATTTGTCTCTCAGGTTAATACATTTTATATTCACCTCAATGTACATCAATATGTGCTTATTATTACTATAATGTTTGTCCTTCAGCAGAAGAAACTTGCACGTGGTTGAGAGGGGCAAGGGAGAAGTTTGCATTAGTATTCTTCTCCTATTTTTAATCTTTGTCAGAAGTTTATCCTGCCCATGGAGCACAGTGCAGCCCTCATTCAAGCAAAACCCTTACTGATGGTTGTGACATTGTGCACTGAATACAGATCAGCTGGTGGGGTTTTGGGAAATGGGAGATTAATGGTCATGAGTACACTCATAAGGGCAGTGAAACCACCCCTTCTGTTTCACAGACTTGGTGGTGCTCCCTGCAGTGACTCTGTAGCCAGGAGCTGCCTCACTGCCCACGCTGACAGGGACACAAGGGACAACACTTTGATCTGAGACCCAGCTGAGAATCACTGCCTACAGAAGGATGCTGCAGGTGTTGGACAGGGCACACAGGTAGATCTGATAGGAACCCTGTGGCAGGCTTATCTCATGCTTGATGTGTGAGTGTGTCTGTGGGCCAGCAGGAGCTGGAGCTCTGGCACTGGTGCCACAGAGAACCCAGCAGCCTGCTTGGGCCTTCTGTAATTGTGTGTGGGCAAGAGGAGCGTGGCCATTTCTCTGTGTCTGGAGGATTATCCCTCAGATCTATCCCACTGCCTTTTTTCCCTTACTCTACATCTTAGAGAGCAAGGCAGAGGTTTTCTAGAGAGACAGGCTGTACAAAAGGGATGCAGGCATGACAGCACTGAATATCACAAGACTAATTTAGGATATACAAAGGCCTTTTAGCATATGCTTTGTGCTATACAGACCCTTTTATGTGGAGATACCAGCTCTGGCATAAACACTGCAATTTCCACAGAAGCCTTGAACAGACACTGCAGCTCCTCTGTGGATCTTGCTTTTAAACTTTCTGACCCAAGGGAGAGGATGGAGGAGGCAATGATGGGACTGGGAGCAAAAGTAGAAGGTGTGTTCCTGTTTCCCACCCTCCTGAACACCCTTCTGCTCATCAACAGCTCATTGCAATTGGTCAGAGATAGAGAGGGAGTCGAGTCACTTTTTGGACAGTAGCTGACACCAGATACTCACAGGGAGCTCTTAAAAGCTGAAATTCTACCCAGCTGCTTGAGGACCAGAGAAATTGCTCCAAACTCTTCCCTGTCCAAACAAGAACCAGTAGGAGATCCTTGAGACTGGAGAGCATGGAAGACAATCCCCTTCTTGAGGTGGTCCAGCCTGCCTCAGTTTCCCACGGCGAGGCAGAGCAGCCCCAGTGCTGAGGGGCAGCTGCCATTCAGGCATCACTCTGCCTGGTTTCCTCACTGCACTGACGAGCCAGGCTTGCAGCAATGAAAGGAACAGCTGTTTGTAAGCTGACATTTCAATGACAATTGTCAGGAGACAACAAGCATATGGCAGCTGACTCCTCACTTGCAGGGAGATGCAGCAGCAGAGGCAGGAGCAGCTGCAGATGCTGGAGGACAGTGCTGCATTGATCTGCAGCTGGGGAGGTCATCTCAGTGATTGAAGACTGCATTTCATGCCTTGACTCTTCTTGGAAGCTAGAAAGACAATAAACTAGTGCCTTATGTCCTTATTTCTAAAAAAACAAGATTTTTGTCCTGACCAAAATAATAAATGTAACACAAATACATGCCAAAACCCCACCTCCTGAAAGTAGCACTCTTAATTAGTACTTCTGTCTTTGCTTTTTTTTTTTTTTCCTTCTCCTGAGTTATTAGTGGCTGATATTGAGACCACTGAGACCCTGATTAGTGGGAAGGTATCTTTGCACATGTTTTCAAAGCCTTTTGTAGCAGAATCCAGTAGGGACCAAGTGCTTTCCTCATGATTAGCATTGCTTTATGATGGTAAACTTAATAATTAAAGGTGGTCTTTCTTCCTCTGTTGGGACTTCTTGGCACTTCTGATACACTGTTTGAAGACTTTGTGACTAAGCATTAGTGTCATGTTGTGCCTTTGAGGATAGTCAGGCCAAGCACACAAAAGTGAAACACTAAAAAAGCTCTTCCTCTGAACCAACTGCATTTCTGCCTGCACTTGACTCACAGCTCAGTAAGCATATGCTTATATTCCACTGACAATTGCCATTTGAATGTCAGTTTACAAGCAGATGCTGAGAGCCCGCCTTTGTGTCATTAATTAAATCCCAGAGAGGCAAAGTTTGGGGTCTAACCATGCTTTGGGCTGGCTGGGACAGAGCAGCAGCAGAGTCTGGCAGAGCTTGACCCACCAGGATGGTCAGGGTTAAGTGCAAGGGCAAAGGACTCTGCACCTGAGGTCACCAACAGCCTCAGCTAAGGGGCTGTGGCAGCCAAAGGAAACCATTGGCACTGTCTGGTGGCAATTACGATCTTGTTGACAATTTCAGGTTTTTTGGGATGGCTGGCACTGGCCAGGATACAGGAAAAACACTGGGTTATAAAAGGAGACAGATTTAAGTGCTCAGGTGCAGCAAAAAATGACAAAAATCTATTCAACAGAAGAACAAGGGGAAGGGTGTAGAAGGAAGCCCTATCCACCAGACATCTGCACATATTTAAAATCCTTCCCAATAAAGTTCATAATGAATTTAATTTAGTCCCCTATGGCCCAGAGGAATGTTCTGGGTAATAAAAAAGTATTGCTAAGGGATAGATGACTGCCAAACTCCTATTCTCTGCCAGCAATGAATATTTATACTATTGGCACTTGAGTGCTAGGTTTATTTTACTACATAAATGATCCTTTGTCACATATTAAGAATTAATATTGTGAGATTGACTCTTGGGAAGTTGGAATAATGATTCCCAAATTTAAAGTGTTGTTAATTTGTTTGTAAAGATAGTAGTAGGACATGGTAATTTCTACTTTGGGGTAAACTGTTTTGTGGCTTGTTTATGGTTTAGCTTTATAATGTCGTTTTAGTCAAGGATCTTTCCATGTCTTTTGTTTTGTTTTGTTTGTTACCTTGAAATATCTAAATCAATGCTAAATGAATTCTAAGCTCCTGCCCTTACTTAAAGGTTGAGATGTTCTCACTTATAGAAGGTGACACAAGGGCTCCTGGCTTCTGCTGGCATTTTTCTAATGCCCGTCTGACGATTAAACTGGAATGATTTAAATGTGAGTTGGAAATTTCAAGCACCAGTGATGGAGGTTGCAGAACCACAGCGTTACTTTGTTTATAAACTTTGTAATTCCATGGAAGATAAAGCTCTGCTCTGTATCATTTCTGTGCAGTGGTAAGGAAAATAGGGGGGAAAAAAGCAGAGCTACTGATCTTTTTCCCTTTAATAAAAAGGAGTGGAAGGCAAAGTTGGACATGAGCTGAAATATGAAGAATTATTCCTATCAGGCAGCAAGCTCACAGGAAAAATACATCAGTGCTGGTGTAGGATCCAGTGTGGTTTGATTCAAGCTGGTTAAGGCTGTCTGAGCTCCTCTGGCACATTGCAGCACAACAGCAGCTCCTGGAGCCCGTGTCCAGGTTGGAGCTGACAGCAGCAGTGCTGAGCACAGAGGCTGCCCCAGGTGCTGCCGCTCACTCCGCGCTGCCGTGCCAAGTGTGAAAGTTGGGAGAAACATTGTGAGTCTGCCAGCATGTTTATTTACATGGTGCATCTCATTTGAGTCAACAAGCATCTTTAGAAGTGTAAAAATGAACAATTAGTCATCTTTGGCAAACAAGGGTTTTGCAGGTGTCCTCTCCCGCTCCCCCAAAAGACAAACCTCACTGCTCTGCACAAGGGCACAGGCAGCTCATTTTTCACTCGCTGTACACACTACCAAATACTCAGTTCTCCAGAACAAAAGGGTCTGAAGAATATAAGGGGGTATCTTAAGCACTTGGCAGTTTGAATTAAAAAGAAAGGTCAATGCCAAGGAATTTAGATAGAAGCAAAAAAACCCCAGACATCTCAGAGCAACGCTGTTAGGCTTTAAAAATGAATGCATGCATTGTTTGCTCATAGTTTTTCACAGCAGCATTCATAATTTAGGAAACTATTAATCAGCATGGTGAAGCATCCTGTTTCCAACCAAGAACAAAAAAAATAATTGCACAATACAGCTTATTTTGTTCTCACTTGAAAGAGATCTTCTGGTAAAATTTGATGGGAATTCAACAGATTTGGGCTTGTGAACTTTGTTGTTAAGTTGCACCAGAGAAAAAGCCCCAGCCTAGCAACAGAATCCTTCCTCTGCCCTTTTATAAGACTCATTATACATCACTGCTCAGCAGGCCTTATTTTCTTTTGGGCCATGCCAGGACTGATACCCTGTAGTTGTTAAGCTGACAGCAGGAAGGGAGCACTGAAGGCCACAAACTTTTGCAGGATTAATACAAAATTCAGATCAACTTTTAACAGAGGCACAACAGGTACTGAACAGTGAGGCAAGGTGGCCAGGGAAAAGCAGGGCAGCAGGCAAAGGGGCAAGGAGGGGACAGAGAGCAGAGAAACAGCGGCTGAGGAGAGTTCTGGTAGGCAAAGACCTGAAAATGGCAAAGGTTTGGGCAATGGATGTACTGCTGGCCTGCCAAACAGCTCCCCAGGGCTCTTAAGCCAGTGCTGTAGGTTGAAGATCTGCTGCTTCCCCATCCCAACAAAGTTACTGTGACAGTAAGTGATTAGAGAAGCAAGGGCTCCAAAGGACAGCTTTTATTTGGTAGCTCATTCAGGGAGATAATAAATTCGTTATTATTTGTAATAAATTCATAATTATCCCTTTGATGAATTTTTTTTAAAGCCATTTCATTCCTTTTCTTTGCTTGGGGGAACTGGTCGTGAGAATTGGACATAGGCTGATGAAGTTCCAGCAGCTTCAAAGTTATGAAAAATCTATCTTCTATTTTCTGCCTCCCTTCCCTGCTACATTCACATCTTCCTGCTAGTGAAGTATCATTTTCCTGACTTCAAAAACCTTCTATTTCTGAATGGCATTGCTACAGTGACCTGTTCAGTGGGGGACAATCTGGCTCAGCCTAGAGGGGTAAGAATTAGATAGCTTCTGGCTGCTGTTGGGAGCAGAGGTCAGGCATGGGATGAGGTTAACAAGG
>VZTT01001078.1:4927-21451 GCA_013400855.1 Buphagus erythrorhynchus
ACAGCTGATGCTGACTGCTGTGGGCTGGGCTCTTGTTACCCATGACCTGTGAATTGCTGTATCATCTGCATACAATAAACAGCATTTTAAATAACAAATAAATTGCTGTATCATCTGGATATAATAAATAGCATTTTAAAGAGCCTCCTGGAGCCCTGCATCCCTCGTTTCAGCTCTTACACATGAGGAGATATTAAAACCATCAAGGAAGAAACATAGAACTGAAGGATGGCAAACCAGCAGGACAAAGGGGCAAACAAGCCTGGCCAGCAGAGATGCTCTGAATGCCACTTTTAGGGTCATGTGTGCATTAATCTTTCACTTGGTAGAAAATGGATCCTTGCTCTCCACAGTGGGTGTCAGCCAATAAATATTTGCTGTGTGCTTTTCTTTTCTTGATGGGCTGCTCTTACACTGCATTTGTGCATGGTAGGAAAATACCCAACAAACCTGATCTCCTGAGCTGAGATTTGGGGGATGATGGCAACCTCATGCCAGGCAACTGCATCACATACAACAACTCTGTTGGAAAGGTCAAAGCAAAGTTGAAAAAAAAAAGTTAGAGGTTTTAATGGCTTTAAACTGAAAGTGAATAGGTTTAGATTAGAGATTAGGAAGAAATTCTTCCCTGTGAGGGTGGGGAGCCCTGGCACAGGGTGCCCAGAGAAGCTGTGGCTGCCTCGGGATCCCTGGAAGGGTCCAAGGCCAGGCTGGATGGGGCTTGGAGCAGCCTGGGACAGTGGGAGGTGTCCCTGCCCATGGCAGGGGGTTGGAATGTGGTGATCTTTAAGGTCCCTTCCAGCCCAAGTCATTCCACGATTCTATGAATATTTGCAGGAATGACTGACTCAGGTGTTTTTCTCTGACAAGGAGGTGTTTTTTAGTGATTTTTTTTTTGATTGACACTTTATAATCTTCAATAAGAAGCACAATCCTGAAAATCTGTGCCCCTCTTGAAAAGATGAAGTCATTTTGCAGAACAGCCCACATTTTTCATGTCTGTGAAGAGTCACTCGTGCAGTCCAAAAAAGAGTGATATTTTGCTTTGTGCTTTTGATCAAAAAGTCTTACTCTGCTGAGGCTTTTTAGAGCACACCTGATAAAATCCATTATAATTTTTTTCTGCCTCACTGCTGATCAAAAGCCTCTGACAATTGACAATAGCGAGGCCATCTGTCACTTTGAAAACCTGTATTTTTCATGAAAGGAACAAAATCAATCTCTTTTGCCCCAGTAAGGAAGTAAAAAACACAGACAGCTCTTCCCATACATAAAACATAAAGCTTGTGAATAACACATGGGCATCCCATCATTCCCATTATCACAACTGGAAGAATGGAGTACATGGAGATGAATTTACTGATGAGCATCAGGCAAAAGCCTTTGACCTGAGGCAGAGAAAGAGCCTGAGTGTCTTACAGAGAGTCTTTGTGCCAAGAGTTCACAGCTTTTCCAGTGACAAACTGATCTGAGTTTGCTTTCCACTTTGCTTTCCTGGAAGGAAGCTGTACTTCAGCTCCCCAGCTAAAATTCAACTTATTTTATTAGAACTAAGAAATGGGACTGAATAAAGGCTGAAACTACAGACACTCATGAATTACTTCAAACTTTGGCAACTTTGGTTCCTGTCCTTCACTGTTTTATCAAAAGCAGAATTCTCAGAACTCTAAATAGTCATGATGGTTTGGGGTTTGGTGTTATTGGTGTTACTTTAGCTCTTTTGTGCCTTTTTTTTTTAACAAAGATTGTAAGCATGAACACTTTATTTTTGTTCTTCTCCTGCACCTTCTACCAAGTGTGCTCTTCTTGCTGTGCTTGACAGATACGTATTTTTCAGCAGCACTTGTTCTCTTCTTTTCTCAGCATTTTGAAAGGATCACAAATCACTGAGGACTAGATCCTAGCAAAAGACTTTGTCTCCTGCTTGAAGGTTATGGGCAGCTAACACCCCTGGGTCAGGTCAGGGTAGGTGCTGGGTTCTATAACATAAATACAGAACACATCCCTGCCCAACACAGCTGCACTTTCAGCATCTTTTTTGTGCAATTTCACGTTGAACCAAAGATTTCAGCCCAGCACATTTCATGTTGTAGTGATGAGCTTTAACACTTATGAGTAGCTTCACATCTCCAGATCATTTTAGGTATTGGTGTCAGACTCTGGAGTATGAGCTGAGCAGAACAGATTAAATCCTGTTGCCATGTAAACATTAAAGTTTTGGATTCTAAAATACACAGGTGGATCTAAAGCTCCAAAGCATCTGGCACACATTGTGTGATAGATGAATAATCCTTTACTGCAGCCCACACAGTGCTGCCATCTCTTTATTTATTTACATGGAGGTAGAATTTATTCACATACTTATACCAGGGAGAGGTGAGTTCAGTTCTAGAAATCACTACACTGAGATACAGATGAGTAATATTATAAAGCCTGCTAAATTATCACATATTTTTCTCTTTTGTAACTCATGGAAAGTCCTGCTCTTTGCTGATGAATTTAGACATTTCTTCTGAGCAGTGCAAACTGAAATTGATGTAATAGATTAAGAAAGTCTGAGCAGACTTTTAAGCATAATAATTTTTCCAACTCATCACTTTTTGTGCTTGAATTTTTTAGCAAAATCAGTATGTCAGTGCATTTAATGCTGCAAAATAGATGTCAGAAGGAGTAGGACTGGCTGTGACATGTGGCACCTGCAGCAGTTACAGATTGTCACCTGTGCTTCACAGTGTATAAATGCCCTTTTTGTTAAGCACCAAATTCTGGATGCTGGCTCTACATCCAGTTCTGGGGTCCCCAGTACAAGAAAGACATGGAACTGTCTGAGCAGATCCTGAATGGAACACAAAGATGCTCAGAGAGCTGGAGCACCTCTGCTATGATAAGAGACTGAGAGAACTGGAGTTGTTCATCCTGAATAAAGGCAGAGTCTGGGGTAACTCTATTCTAGATATTCAATAAATGAAGGGGAGGAAGACAGAGATTTTTTTACCAAGGCATACAGTGACACAACAAAGAGAAATGGTTTTAAACTGAAATATGGCAGGTTTACATCTGACATAATGAAGAAATTTTTTTTTACTATGGGAGTGGTGAGGCACTGGAATGTGTTGCCCTGAGAAGTCATGGGTATCCCACCTCTGAAAGGGTGCAAGGCCAGGTTGGATGGAGCTCTGAGCAAACTCATCTTGTGAAAGGTGCCCCTGTTCATGGGAGGGGAATTGGGATGAGAGTAACTTGGGTGCCTCCAAACCATTCTTTGATTTTGTGAAGACATCCTTATTTATCTATTTGCCCTTTCACAGACTAATGAGTCTAAGAGCATGAGGTTGACCACAAGCAACCAAACCCAAGTCTCACCAGGATCAGCATCCCACTTGCACTGGCGCTTGTTCATGGAAGAATTTAGGAGAAGCTCAGCTGTGTAGTGATATCATCCTGCTCTGTTCTCCCAGCATCCAGTGAATTGTAGTTTGGAGACTTCCTGAAAGAAAGTTTTGTCTTTATATTAATAATCCTCAATGGACTTTGTCACATTACATTTCTTCAGAGTTTTCTGTACATTACAGTGTTTGGCCTCTGGAACATCCTTTGGTGAAGAATAAGAGTTAAACAAGAAGTTACATGAAGAAATTTATCCTTTTGCTTGCTCTGTATGAATCACAAAAAGCCTTCACTTCCATATTGCCTATAAGAAGTAACTGCCTTTCAAAATATCTCTGTTATTCGCACAGTTCAGATGAATCTCCTGTCATTGTACCTGGAGAAACCCACATGAATTTTCTCATGCTTAAACTCCATAAATATTGACAAATTTGTTTTTTATCTCCAAGCTGATATGAATTTTAAAAAGCTAAACTGTCTGGTAAACATGTTTTTCCAGTTTTTTGTTGTTGTTGTTTATTTGCTTTTTATTTTTGAATCTTCCTCTCTTCCTCTGATCTTTGTCATTCCTACCATTTCCTTGTCTTTCACTGTTTGAATGCCAAACTAGACAAGGGGGATTCTTCACCTCTAGCAATGCATATTCAACCAGAGAAATGTGTTTTTCTCCCTGGTGCCCGATTTGGATTCAAGAGACTTTGCTGCCCTTAATGGAGCCACCTCCATTTACGTCAGCCAAGAAGCTCAGCTCCTTCCTAAGGATAATGAGAGCCCTGAGTGAATCGTTCCTTGATGGGAAGTGTTCTCTAAGCTGGGAAAGCCCATTTCGTGTTGCTCCTAACAGCTCCTCTCTGATGCAGCTGACACAGTTCTCAGCTTCCTCCCAAGCACTGAGCAAAGAGGCTCCTCAGGAACAAAGTATGAGCTGAATGAAATAGAAGTTATGGCTGTGACGTTGCCATAGCAATCAAAGTTCATGCCTGATGCCAAAATGGTACCACTGTAATCACCCATCAAAGTGCCCAGTTGCCATGGCAACTCTGAAAGGCCCCAGACTTCAACTTCAGTATCTCCACAATGGGAAATAAATAAATAGGGCTGCTAGTGTTTTGAATAATTAGAGTTTATATCTTTACAGTACCATTCTCTGATCATGACATGCTGAAGGCAAACCACCTGCTAAACACTATCAATAAATTCCACACTTTGTCAATAACCATTGCATGCCCCATTACCACACTGGACAAAGTTAACTTCTTTTTTCCTCACATGTAGAAGTGTTCCATGGCCTGCTGCCTGCTGGAACGTGTGTTGAGACATCCTGCTACGTGGTGTGGGGCTGGCTTTGATCTTAGGGTCTGGGAATACACTGCCCAGGGACTTGTTCATCTGAGGTTTCAGTAGTGGCAAAAAGAATGGGGTGAAAAAAGCTTTTGTTGCATAAGAAAATTTTGGTAGAAGTCACTTCAAAACTTCTGTTTTGGATTTTTTTTCCTTTCTGCATACCTTCTGTATGTATACGTATGAAATGCAGCCTGAATGGCAATTAAATGGGAGTCAAAAATATCCCAAGTCTACTGAGGGGAAGAAGAAAATCCTTTAATTTAAAGTGCACATAATTGGTAGAATGCTACTGGGGAGCTGGACTCTTGCCTAGCTGTAAGTCAATCTTTTTCCCGTGTCATATGCCCCAGTGCTGATGTTTCTGACATTAGCATTTAAAGGACTGAAAGAGTAGAAAACCAAAGGGAAAAACGTTATAATTCCAACTACTTAATGGGGAGGGAAAAAAAATCTCTTCATCTCTCCCTTTCCTCTCATTGGTTTCTGTACCAGGAGAAAAGGAATATCTGTCCATTTTGGTTTTAGATGATCCAAACTGGAATCCCATTGCCAATATCACAATTCATTTCCAGTTTCTAAAGGTTTTGCCTGTACAGTCTCCCCTTTGAATGGCAAGTTCTTACAGCATGTCTAAGGATGAGAGCTTTTTATTGTATCTTGCAAATGTTAAATCATGTAAAGCCACATATGTTCTAATGAATTAGGGCATGGAAAATATTTGTAAGTAGCTTATGAGGAACTGTTTCATCACAGAATCATGGAATGGTTTGAGTTGAAGGGATATTAAAGGTCATCCAGTCCCATCCCCTGCCATGGGCAGGGACACCTTCCACTGTCCCAGGCTGCTCCAAGACCCATCCAACCTGGCCTTGGACACTTCCAGGGATCCAGGGGATTTTCTGGGCACCTGTGCCAGGGTCTCACCACCCTCACAGGGAAGGATTTCTTTCTAAACTCTAAACCAAGCTCCCCTCTTCAGCTTGAAGCCATTCCCTGTGTCCTGTCACCCCATCCCTTGTCCCCAGTCCCTCTCCAGCTCTCCTGGAGCCCCTTCAGGCCCTGCCAGGGGCTCTGAGCTCTCCCTGGAGCCTTCTCTTCCTCAGGTGAGCGCTCCCAGCACTCCCAGACTTGTTTCTTCATTTTCTTCCTGTCTGGAACAGGATGCACTTTTGTATCAATGCAAAATGCCCAATATTTGAATCACAGGAGACACGTTTAGTTAACCTTGATGCTAATTTCTGTACTGATGACCTTGCTTAGACAATAGGTCATAAAGGCAAACAAATCCTAGGACATTTCTGCCTTCTCCACCTGTAGCAGTAACCACTCATTTACCATTGCCCAGGATTTTTAAAAATCTTTCAAACACCAGATTTTGATTTTTTTTTCTTGTTGGCTAAAGTCATTGAGTTTATTGCTAATGAGAGAAAACTTGGTAGAACTCCAGGTAATCATTTTTTGGATATTATATCCAGGTTCTTGCAATCCTCTATTTTTTGCTGGGAATACTGCCAAAAATGCAAAAGATAGCAATGTTTGGAAAAGATATTTTGGGTGTTAGGCTCTTTCTCTTGTAAAGAGGTTACAGTTAAGTATATGATGACATATAATATATTTTTTATGAATCTGTAGTGATAAAATCACCTGCACATTTTACATTATTAATGGTGAAGGAAACAAGAAGTTATTTAATAAACCCACATTGATTAAAAACTGTCACTTTTTCACAGGATTATGCACTGAAATAGAAATAAATAATTTTGCACATTTTATATGGCCCAAGGAAGTAATTGTAAATAGTTTTCATTCCTCACAAAGTTAATCAAGTATTTCCTTATTACAATGTTATCCTGTATTCTTGGTTTTCATAAAACATGAATCATGGAGGTGAAAAATCAGAACTTAACATCCCAAGGTCCATGGATCAGCACCATGCTGATATTTTCATTGCTTTCTCCATTATTTTCCTCATAATTCTCAAATTTCAATTTCAGAAGTTATTATTTGTGCTGTGTTTTTGTCATCTCCTACTCCGTCAAAAGCCAACTGGTATCAAAATACCTTTCTTTACCTTTTCTTGAGGGGACCTTTCTCTAGTCCCCTCAGCAGTACTTGTTCTTTACTCAATCAAATGCTGTCATCAGTAAAATGTCACAGCACTATCCACCCTTTCCTGTCCTAAATCAGTTACAAATATTTTGCCTATCCCAGGTTATAGCAGAGCACTCAGAAGGATCCCATTGCCAATGTCATACATTGGGAAAAATAGTTATTTATTCCTATCATCACTTTCCAACTTTTAATATAACTTTTTAACCAAATAATGTCCTTCTCTCTAACTCAGCAGTAATTATTTCTCTGACAGCCTTTTTAACAGTTGTTTGGCCCAAGATTTTGGTATGTAAAAACCCATAGTGAACAGAGCACAAAGGGTAAGAGTTTCCATGAAGTGAAAATGGATCACATAAGGAAAATATGACACTTTTCCCAAGAAAAAGCTTTGCCAACAAATGCTTTGGTCCCTCTCATGTTGCTCTCAGAGGAAATGTTTATGCTGATAGAAATTGTAGGTGAAGAAAGCTCTAAACTGATAGTTCACAATTTTACACAGATATTCACATTTCCTTGAAAAATCTTTTATCAACGTTTCTGCATTCATTGTAGAGAAGGTCATCATTTCCTTTCAGTGAAGGTTCTGATTCACCACTGCTCCTGCTTTTATTGGCAATTCCAGGAGGTTTTTATTATTCATGATATTTCATGTCTCTATATTACTGATATTCTCTTTTTCTAGTCATATAAGGTAGAAAATAATTCAGTATTATGTTAATTAAGCATAATAAATATTGTACACCATGTGTAAGGTTTGTAATGCAAATGATACTTTATCATTTACACCATTAGACCATGGTTACATTTAATAGGAAATCTGAGGAGAGGAATCTCAACACCAGATCAAAACAACCATAACCTCCCAGAGCAAGAATATCAACTTACACAGAGATTCACTTAAAATTTATTCCAAAAACAGAACAATGAAAATGACAGGGCAATATGTCCTGACAGTCTCCAGGTCAACTCAAATACCATCTGTACCCTTCAGCAGATACCATTCAGGTTTTAAGACAGTAGTTGCTATAAATACTAAATAATGAGAGGGTTTTTGGATTAATTTGAAAGGAATACAAGTGTGTACCCACACCTGGGTCATGTTAAATATGTTTTGATGGGCAATCTGGTGGTGCCCACATCTTGCAGCCATAAAAGCAGTCTGACTTACACATTACTTTACTCCAAAAGGAGCCTCCTGGGCTACACTAGGGTCATGGTTTAGCCAAGAATTCTGTTTGAGGACTTATTTACCTCATTTTTATCTAGGAGATGAGTATTTGTCTCAAAGTCCAGAGAAATTATATATGGTGGTAGTGACAGAATTTATAATTGTTACATTTTGGTTCATTGTGTCCTGCCCTCTAAAGCTTACTGACATCACAGATCTTTCCCAAATCCAGTGGAGAATGGGCAGGAATCTGTCTCTTCACCAAAGTAACACTTTCCCCCCCCATTTTCCCTTCCCCTGGTCCTGGTGGCACCTGCTCTGACTCATGTGCTGAAGCAGCACAGGAGATGAGTACTTAAAGCTTTGTTGAGCTGAATGATTCTCCACAGAGCAAACAAGATGTCTGCATATCTGTAGTGGCTCAAATGCATCATTCATTGAAGGGGGACAGCTTTCATTCAAAAATAACAGCTTTGGAGGAAGATTTCAGCTGGTGTGGCATTTTAGTACAGCTTTGGGTGTGATTCATGTGAGAGCCAAATGTGCACACACATATATTTTTATATATATAAATATATATATATCTGTGTGTGTATGCATGGCAGATGATTCAGGCTTTTATTTCCCAGATGGTTGCTGTGACCCAACTTTTCTGAGGCAAAGATAAGATTTGTTATACAATTTGTTATGTAAGCAGTTTTCCCTGCCACTACCTCATTAAAACGTTTGTGAAGGGAGTGAGAACGAGCTGAACTGGGTGAATCAAACCTTTGGGTGAGCACTTGTGAAAGGACAACCCTGTAATTTTGCAGGTTTTTTGTGGAAAAGCTCCATCAGTGAAGTAATTAAAGCTGATCATTTAAAAGTTGGCCAAAACCAGCACGAGTCTTGAGTGATGAAATAGAAAAAGAAAAAAGGCAAAATGAAAGAGAGCTTGTTTAAAATTAGATATTAGGAAGAAATTCTTCCCTGTGAGGATGGGGAGGTGCTGGCACAGGGTGCCCAGAGAAGCTGTGGCTGCCCCTGGATCCCTGGAAGTGTCCAAGGCCAGGTTGGATGGGGCTTGGAACAATCTGGGATAGTGGAAGGTGTCCCTGCCCATGGCAGGGGCTCAGATGAGATGAGCTTTAAGATCCTTTCCACCCCAAACAATTCCATGATTCTGTGAAAGAAAGTTTACCAAGAGGGAATCTTTTGCAACTTTCTGAATTCCTGGTGTCTCCCCAGTACCCCATGTCTGCCCTTTATGTCTCTTCTATAAAATTACCAGACTAGAAACCTTAAATTGAAGTACAAACAAAATGTTGAATAAGTTAGGCAACATTTACCAAATTAGAAAAGGGTAAGGAGAGAGTTGGGAGTGCTTATCTCACTCTTACCCCTCTCTAGGTGAATCCTATGCTTATAAAAATGAGATCCTGAATGGGCTGAGTCCTCTGGGCAATAAGAACACTCTGCATGAATGTCTAAATTGACAGGTAAGGAAAAGACACCAAAACAAGGCCTGCTGCCACATTCTGTTCTCCTCCTTGTAAGAGACTTCAAGGCAAGAAGAAAATATAAAGAAGAGAAATAAAACTTTCTCAGCCTTTCTGATTCATGAATAAAATGGGCTGGGAAAGGAGTCATGGAGTCACAGAGGACTGGTTTGAACAAGAAAGAGGGAAAGCATTTTGAGAAACTCCTCTGGAGTGGGAGGTCAAAAACAGCCAAACAGGGATGGCAGTGAGGTCCTTATTTATAGCAATACTTATTTAATTTGAGAGGAAGATTGAAATTCAGTCCTCAGCCAAACTACGTGAGGATTCAGAAAGGGCACAGAGTATAAAAAATGCTTGGAAGGAAAAACCAGCAACCCCTCCAACAAAGAGAAAATGCTCATGCCCTCATCTCACCTGTCCTTTGTCTGTAGAAACAGCCTGACCCATGGATTCAGGAGAAATTACTTGGCTTGGCTGAAAACATCAATAGTGTGTGCCAGGATAGAACCCCAGAGCCATGGAGAACAGAAAATAGGAACCCTTTGGCTGAGTGTGGAGCTGAAGATCTGCTGGGAGATTTCTGCTCTTTGTGGCTGGGGCTGTTGTCAGCCTGTCACTGCATGGGAATGAAAAGAACAACTTCAAAGCATTTGTCAAGGTTGATTTTAACAAAGGCAGGTGCTGCTTTGATACCTTGATTGTGACTTGACTTTTCTATTAAACATTGTCTAAGCTCCACCTTATCCTATATCTACCTGGAGGGCTTGAAAAGATTATTGCTTGAAGTGAAAGCTTCCTTCTGAGGCAGCATTTACCCAGGAGAATTCAAATGAAAGGAGGTTCTTCATTACATTGATCAATATGGAGTAAAAAATCTGCAGCTGAAACCCATGGCTGAGCAAAGTTATGGCTCAGATTAAATCCTGGTGTAGGTTTAAGACCTTCATGTTAAGTGAAAGACTTCTGCAGATCTTCCCTCTCTCTGGATTGTGTCTACTCAGTTACTGGGTAAATCCCCAGACAGGACTGCTTAAAACTGAAAAAGAAGCTACTAACTAATTAATAATCATGATAATCAGTCATGGGCAGTTTGAATCCCTACAACCCAGCCAGGTCCTACCTCCCTATTCACCCAGTGATGCTTTGGATGATCTGGTGTGAAGATTTTGATCCACCCTGCTGTGCTCAATGTCAATTTGTCTCAGATGTTCTGACCTCCCTAACCCTCAGCTGGGAGCTGGAGTGTGGCAATTTTGGGTGTGTGTGATAGATCTGGGAAATGGGGATGATGCCAGGTTCACCTGCAAGAGCTACATCAGACATGGCAGATTCTTCACCAGCCACCAGCAGTTAAAATTCCCTTTCTGAAGCCCTGCAAACAATGAGGTGTCTGGCTAGGAAAGGAGCTCTGGGTCAGTTCTAGCCCAAGGCTGTGCTCTGACAGCAGAAGGAAAATTTCACAACCTCATTCACATTTTATTTCATTTCTGGGCTTCTCCACATAATGATCATTTAAGAGAAGAAGGTGCTAAACTGCCTTCTCCAGAAATACATTCCTGTAAAAGTCTGTTGGTTTTTTTAACCATGGCTTGGGGCCATGTAGTCTGAAATGTCCGAGCACCCAGCATCCTTTTCTTTTTTTTTTCCAAAATATATATTATAGTAGAGAAAATAATGCTACTACACTTCACAGCTGATTCAGGGTTGGATAGGGGAGGAACAACAAATATTTGGCAATTAGGAGCAGCCTCTAGTACATGGCCTCAGTGCCCTCTGTTTAAGGGGGATAGAAACACACATTGCTATTTCTGCTGGAGTTTATATATTTCCTGATTTCTCAGCACTGCTGTTCTCCCCCATCCTCCTTTTCTGGGAGGAAAGGAGCAGCTGATATTACTGATGAGCACAAAGAACTGGGCTGTTACATCTGCTCAGGTGGCAGCAATTTGTTTTGAAAGGAAATGTAGTTCTTCAGATTGAGTGTCTGGCAGAGTTTTCTACCATGTTAAAAAAATAAAAAGTGAATCCAAGTGAAATAAATAGAACATGGGGCCTCTTAGCATCACATAAAAGCTCTGACTTAAAATAGCAGCTCAAGATACCTCTCTTTTTAGCTTTTTATAGAGTAATAATTGAGTTGCCTGCTCAGTTTTAAACTTTAAACTGCTATGTAGATTTAGACTGCTAAAGAAAAAAAAAAATTTCCGTTTAGCTCTTTAGGTTTTATTTCCCTTCTCTTTCCCTTTGCAATGTATCTCAAATGAACTTATTTTTCAAGAACCAAATGCCTCTCTTTCCTACCCATCATCTGCTTACTGGTATTGCTGATGCCACACCTTGCTTTTGTGCTTATCTCAGGCTGGGCTTAAATGAAAATGCTGGGCTAAAATACTGTGAACTAAACTGTGACTATATTATTTTTGCTTGAAAATCTAAACTGAGTGTGTGGGGATATGTTTAGACATGTAAACTTTGAGAAATGTGGCTCCTTTGACTCTCCAAAATGATGAGGAAATGAGAAGGGTTTTTTGAGTTAGAGTTTGAGCCAGGCTTAGAGGTTCAGAGGAGAGGCTGTGACCTAGGTATGCACTGTGAGACAACACATTCCCCCAAAAACATGCTGGAGTTGTACTGGGAAGTGAAAAAATCTTCCCAGTTTTTCACCTGGATTTAGGAGAGAAGATTCAAGGGAGTATCTAAAGGCCAAAGTCAACACTTGAGTGGATAAGCTGAACTCAAATAACAGGGATTTATTGGCATTTTGGGGCAGCGTTTTAACAAAAAAAAAATATTCAACTGAGCTGAGGTATAAACCCATAAGAGTGTAACACATTGCAAAGCTTAAATCCACCTTCCCTAAGATTAAAATGTGCCTTAAAACTGTGAAACAATTCCTTATTTTCCTTATCACTAATAGCTGGTACATCCAAGCTATTAATGGTTGCATCACTCCCTGGGAGTTTTTCTCCAGCATCCCTGTTCCCAGCTGGCTCTTGCTGTGTGGTGATCTAAACCCATTATTAACACAAGGCATCCAAACCGGGGCTGTCTTACCTGTGCTGGCCCAAAGGCACGCTCAAAATGAGCCTGCAAAAAATCCTGAAGCAGTTCAGGACCTTCAAACATCATCTAGTCCAACCCCCTGGAATGAGCATGGACATCTTCAGCCAGACCAGACTGCTCAAAGTCCAATCCAATCCGACCTTGAATGTTTACAGGGATGTTTTCAGCACCTTAAAGGGGTCATAAAAAGGAGGGAAATAGACTTCCTCTGGTTTTAAACTGACAGAGGGCAGCTTTAGATCAGCTGTTAGGGGGGAATTCTTTACTCAAAGGGTGATGAGGCCCTGGCACAGGGTGCCCAGAGAAGCTGTGGCTGCCCCTGGATCCCTGGAAGTGTCCAAGACCAGGCTGCATGGGGCTTGGAGCAGCCTGGGACAGTGGAAGGTGTCCCTGCCCATGGCAGGGGGTGGAACTGGGTGAGATTTATGGTCTCATTCCATCCAAGCCACTCTGTGATTTTATGATTCTACAATTCTCTGTGTGCTTATTACATTGGTGTTCTGTGCTTTCTAAGAAATGGCAAATTTCCACATTTTAGAGCAGTTCTAAGCATTGATCCCCAGATCCCTCTTCACAAAATCTCATGTATCATCCCAAACCTTTTCTGTTTCCACCAGTAATGCAAACACAGTCAGATACTGAAAAGTCATCCTTGCATGGCTTTGTAAACAGTGAGAAAATAAAAAAGCAGTCATGTCCACATGCCTTGTTTTCACTTCTGAGAGCTTGTAATCGCTGATCTCCTGCGCTCTATTTCCAAAGCATTTTCCATAGTAGGGTGCTCTCCACACAAGCACAACGTGATCCTTGCTGTGTCTGCCCCTCCTCTGAGGCTCTGTGCAGTCTCACACGTACTCTCTTCCACAAGCCTGGAATTCTCTGTGTGGACATTTTTGTCCCTTCCCAAAATATGTTTCTCCCATGAAGCACGACACGAACGTCTTGCCAAAACACCCTCCCGTTTCACTTCCCATCTGCTGCGCCTTCTTCCCCATTTGGACATAAGCACCTAATTTTAGATAAATCCCAGCAAACTCCAGGCATTCAGCTGAAGCCTAAGTTAGAATCCTCGTCATCAAATTGCCATCCTGCTATAGACAAAGGGTAAAAACCATTCCTGTCTTTCTTTTTCTTTCCCTCTATCTTCTCTACCCTGGCTTCAGAAGGGATCTGCAGTGCTGCTCTTGCTTCCAGCTGGTTCTTTAGAAAAGATGAGACAAACACCAGCTCAGCTGTTTTACTTTTCAATTTGGTTTTCCTGGTGTGCTTACCTTTATACTTAACAGTAAAGTTTTTTATTAGTGTGCAAATAATACTGAAATCTCTAGGATTTTTTTTAAAGTTTAAAATTATGGTTATTGCTGTCAGAGCTTTGATTTCAGAGAGATATCATGAGTTTAAATAAAGTTTTGTACAACCTGTATGTGAGATAAACTGCATATTAAATAAAAAATAATCCAATAACTCTACTTATGTCAGAGATTGATATCCTGAAATATTTCAGGACGTTTTTTCCATTGGTCAATTTTTGGCTTATCTTTTATTTTTGTGCAACACCACAAAATTATTGTTGTTGTTGTTGTTCAAAGACAAACCCACTCTAAATTTCTTTCTCTCAAGTCATCCAAAATGTCATGTTCTAAGAAAAGAACTATACTGATACGTTCCATCTTCCTACATGGAGCTGTAATATAAAATTTAATTATTTTCTCAGCTAAAAGAATCTTTTCTTCTTTGGCTACTGTTATCATTTAAGCAAATATCTGCAGTTAAGACTTTCTCTTGGATAAATCACAACATTAACTAGAAGCTATTCAAGTATTTACTGGTACATGACAGAAACAAACTCCTTCTACCTCACTTCCTTCTGTCTCAAAAATGACTATTTATATAAATTTCCATAGAACCAATTCCAGTGCTTTTATTCCACATTTTATCCCACATTCTAGTGCTCCAGTTGTCCTAAGGTATGAATTGATTTGAGTTGGCAAACAGATGAAATCAAGGTAGAACTACTTGGGTGGACAACTGTCATGGAACTGGAAATCATCCCTTTTTTGAGCTTGTTGTTTGGTGATTTGGGTTTTTTTTTGTTTCTGTGTGGTTTTGTTTGGGGGAGTTTGTTTGGTTTAGGGGTTTTTTGTTTTGTTTTGAGGGCTTTCTGTTGTTTTGTTTTGAGGTTGCTTTTGGTTTTGGTTTTGGTTTTGGTTTTGTTTGTTTGGGTTTTTTTTGGGAAGTTTTGTGTTCCAGTTTGTTGTATTCTTTTAATCACTGTTCATATGCTTTCTTCCCTGTTTGCTACCAAAGCCTTCTACTAAAGCCCTCATCATGTCAAATGCACTCTCTGCATGTGAACAACACTGCAGCTTAAAGGAAAATGTTTTAAAGCTGTCAAGAAACTGTCGTTTTCCAGATGGCTGATTAAATGGGGGACAGAGACACACAGGGACTGGCTCCAAAGAGATTGATTAATAATGGATGCTGCTCACTTGTGATGGAATGGGACAGAGACAAAGCAAAGGGAATAAAACTGATACTGAGCACAATGTAATCAGGACTTTTTAAAGCTCCCTGTTCCTTTTTTGAAAGCCTGTCATTCATTCTAGATGTGCAAATGTCTTGATGGATTATTTAAGGGCTACTTGTGTAGAACAGCAACTCAAATTGCTACCAGGTTCTGAAGCCACGGATTTAACAACAGAATATGAAAATCTCAGCTTGAACAGAGAGTTGCTGTGCTCAGAGTGAAAATTCATAAACTAAGGATTATTTTTGCTCATTCTCCTCCAGCTGAGCTCTGTAAAACCTCCCTAATGAAACCTTCAGTGGAAGATGGCTCACCCTGCTTTGTAGGAAAATATTTCAGAGTGAGGAACTTGGTGCCAGATGCTCAGAAGCACTAGAGACCTTCATGGCCATGAAATCCCACTGAAGTGACTCCAAGATCAAGTATCATAAAGCTCCTGGGAAACCAGGGAGGTGTCAGAACCCTCAGGGTGGGTTGGATGACCTGAAGCATTAGCTGAAGCACTGTAGACTTCCAATCTGAGTTGTCATCACCTGTCCACTTTGTACCTCTGTGATATGGCACTCCACAAAGATCCCAGGTGGGAATCCATGCTTGCATCTCTGCTAAATTTTGTCATGTTATAGCTTTAAGCATGAAAAAATGTTGGTCTCATGCTCACAGGCAGTAATTAATGGTGTTTGTCTGCTTTCTCCTCCACAGTCTTGGCAAACTTGTGCTGAGATGGAAAAATCAGCCCTAGAATGGTACAGGTGAGGGAGAAGAGCTCTGAGGTGTGAAGAGTTTCCAAAAAACATCCACAATTCCATGGCAGAAACGGAGCTAAATCCCCTCAGGGATCCCCCTGAGTTTGTACTTTATAAATGAAAGATGCTCAGCCACGTGTCTTCCAGCTTTTATTTGCCTGTCTCCACTACCAAGCCTGGCAATGCAGGAGTGGACTGAGCTCAATGGGGAGCTTGATAATTATTTGGATTTCTGACTTATAAGCTGCATTATCCCTGCTCTTGCTCCCCTTCACAGCTGTGGCCTTCACACATCTCAGTCACACTTCTTGATAACCTCAGAGACAAGATCTCTGCTGCAGCTTTTCTTCCCTCTCCTGAGATTAGAAACTGAGATTTGGCATAAAGTTTACTCTGACTTTTGGCTGAGTTTTGAAAAGTCCTGGCCTGTTTTCCTGTTTTGTTTGGTTTTTTTTTTTTATTTTTTTTTTTATTTTTTTTTTTTGGTCCACTTGGTGCACACATGGATTTAACTTCAGTGCAGTTCTGGCTTGATCATTTGTGTCCTTTGACACCAGAAATTCTAAGTGAAATACAGGAGGATGCAGAAATTAAGAAAGGTTCTGATTTGGTATAAAGAGAAATATTTCACCCATGATGACAGTGAAGGAGTTAAAAAGGCTTGCCAGAGAGGCTGTGCAGCAAAAAACCTGTAAT
>VZTT01001078.1:45006-64287 GCA_013400855.1 Buphagus erythrorhynchus
ATTTCAGCTATACGTTGTTTGCTTTTATGGCCTAGAAAATACAGTTTCATTTATTTTTCCTTCTTTTTTATATGCATTCTGAGCAGTTAGAGTTACAAAAGGATTCTCAAGCTGTCTTTAGCATAACTAAATCTGTCAGAAAAAATTATTTGAACCTCCTTCTTGAATGAACAGAAACGGGATTTACATTGTCCCTCCAGTTTCTAGTGTTGTGAAGTCAATGAAGAGGAAGTAGAATAGCTGGTGATCTAATGAGGAGTTGCCAATGTTTCAAAATAAAAAAAAAAAATTCAAAAATGCCAGATCATCCACCTGATCTTTTTCCAGCCTTAAAGGTGAGAGCAGCTAACTGAATCTCTTTGGTGTGAAATGCACCCGTTGGAGCATTTCAAAATGCTCCAACAAAAGGCTGAAAGACAGATGCTTTTTGAAGCAGCATGATCATGTACAGCAAAATGCACTTCGAATTCTTAACAGCACTGAGAATAAAACTGGCAGCTTGAATCTTGATTATGTTTTGTGCAGTGCATAAATGCATCTTGTCAGCTTTTATTGTTCGTAATGTTTGCACTGGGTCCTGTTTTTTTTTTTTTTCCCTGAAGTCACTGTTTTAAGTGCATGGAGCTGTTGTCCATCTCTTGGGTAGTTCTCTGTGTAGATCTTATCCTGCTGTTTTCAATCCTGAGAGCTAAAGCCTCCTTGGAGTCATGGTTTATTAACACCAGGTAATTTTCACAGCTCCACCCCTGCTGGTGGCTGTCAAGCTACAATTTTAATCTGTGTCACCCCTGAAGAACCCTGCTCACAACCAGTTACCAGGTAGGCTTCAACCTGTTCATGGCTGCCTCTCCAGTCTGCTGATCTCATCTGTTTTCCAGCCACCTGGAAGTTCACTGGCAAAAAGGAAAGTGGTTTTTTTTTTTTTCAGGGTCCAGCCGTTTAATTTTAGGAGCCAAAGTTTAGCCATTTAAAAATCCCCTGACAAAATTTTGGGGAGTTTCTCCCTCCAATCTGGAGTTTCCAACAATAGTGATACTGCTCCAAAGGCAAAGAATTTTCAGCAAAAAACTCCTCCTCTGCTCCAGGAGTGCAGCAATGTGGTGATAAATAGTAAACCTCCTTCCAGCTTTGTGAGAGGCTCTTCTTCATGGATAAAGGATTTGAAAGATATTATCAAAGCTAATTTACAGAAAATCATAGCTGACACCAGCCACACACGTTCCCCTAGTGTCTGACTTTCTGAATTCACCAGTGTGCTGGATAAAATTTTTGGATGCTGGGTTGCTGATGTTGCTAGGCTACAGCTTGATGCAGAAGTTTGCATGTAAAATTCACATCGTTGCCTTGATTGCTTTCCCCCCAAAAAATCTCATAAAGGCCTTACAAGACATAAAGTTCTGCAGACATTGCCAGTGTATTTCCTTTTCCTTTCCCTTGCAAAGGGGATTGTGCCATGAAAATCAGATGGCTCAATCTGCAAGGTGTAGGAGCTGTTTTCCTTCACTGTAGTAGCAATGTGGGCTGCAATGCCTTGTGTCTGAAAAACATCCATAAAACTGATTCTAATCTAAGTCTCTCCTCATTTAGTTTAAAACCACTAAAGGCAGGAGTCACAAAACACAGCAGTTCTCCTGTGTTATCATTGGACAGGAAAAGAACCCTGGAAAAGAAAGCATTTATCTATTTATTATTTGTCCTCCAAGTCTACACGTGCATTACAAAATTTTGACAGAATCACAGAATATTCTGAGCTGGAAGGGACACAAGAACCATCCAGTCCAACCTTACAATGGCCTGTGCAGGGATGGAGCAGCAATCTTGGCATTTTTAAGTCCTAGGCTCCAACCAGCTGAGCTCAGTGACTCCTCTGCCCCTTCCTCATGCCTTAGATTAGATATAACAAATAAATTCTTCATTGTGAGGGTGGTGAGGCACTGGAATATGCTGCCTGTAAACACTGTGGATGTCCCATCTCTGGAAGTTTTCAAGGTCAGGGTTTATGGAGCCTTGAGCAACCTGATCTGGTGGGTGGCATTCCTGACCATGGCAGGGAATTGGAACTGAATGATTTTTAAAGGTCTCTTCAAACCCCTCCATTCTGTGATTCTGTGATTGGGTACAGACTCACTTTTTATTCTGGGCAATGGCAGTGAGTCAGAGAAATGAAGGAAATCTCTCATCAGTTCTAGGACTTCTTGAAAAGATGCCTTCACTGTTGTACAGATTTGTAAAACATCCAACACCTCTGCAGATAATTCCTGTATGAACACCCCGTGCTACATATGTTGTGTATTTCCACACTGGCCTTTGTCACAAGCCTGGTGTGATTATTAATTCCTGTATTTTTCACACCTGTGAATACACAACATGTGGTTCAACTACA
Organism: Buphagus erythrorhynchus; assembly: GCA_013400855.1. NCBI lineage: Eukaryota > Metazoa > Chordata > Aves > Passeriformes > Sturnidae > Buphagus > Buphagus erythrorhynchus. Next base: position 47,390 of record VZTT01001078.1, read on the forward strand.
GATGTCACTTCAATTAGAATTTACAGTGATGTTTTCACTCTCTGTCCTGAGGGGAATGAAACTGCAGTCCACATACAAAATCTTTTCCATCCAAACCCACAGTAAAACACATTTTACATCTTTGTCATGTCTGTTCCTTTTTGTTTATCACTGTCACTTCTATATTTTAATGCTTTTAAGCAGCGACAGCTTTGTCCCATGTGCCACTCTCTTGGCAGGATCACATTCCTTGAGGTGAAGCAAAGGGGAGCTCATGGAAAGAAGGAAACCTTCACACAGAAGCCTTTCTTGCTTATGAAACACTGAACATGGCCACTGAGACCCCACAGTCTGCACCAAAAGTACCAAAATCACGTTCCATAAAATTTCTAGCCACTAACCAAGCAATGCCCTGCTAGTCCCCAGGCATTTATCCCTGGACAACCTTTCCCTGAGTTTTATTGCTGAGCATGATGCCACATGGCCTGGAAGATCCCTTGGATCAGCTGGGGCCAGCTGTGCCAGCTGTTTCCCCTCCCAGTTCCCTGTGCACCCCCAGCCCCATCACTGCTGGGGTGGGTGAGAGGCACAAAAGGCTCAGTCCAAGCTCTGCTGAGCCATAACAAAAGCATCCCAGAATTATCCACACCATTTCCAGCACAAACCCCAAACTTGGCCCCATATGAAGGAAATTAGCCATACCCAGTGCTCCAATGTTTCTCCAGGATGTAGGCACTGATGTGCCTTCTCTAGAGGGGACATTGCCTGAGAGGTGTGCATGATTTTGGGGAGAAAATCGTGTCACCCCTTGTGTTTGAAGAGTCACTGAGGAGCCTCTCACAAAGAAAACATGGTTGGTTCTCATTCTGCCTTATATCCAGCCTGCCACTGCCTCTGCTTGCCTGGCTGGGAATAAAAAGCTTTTTCATTTCTTTGAGAAACTCTAGATTTTAAACTTTTCTTCACTTCAGGGGCAAAAATCCAGCCCTAGGAGACAAAGATGTCTCAGAACATGCACTTGTCATTTGACATGAATATTTTGGGGTTCCAGCGTGACTTGATTTTTTGATTATTTTTATTTTTATTTATTTTTTGTCTTTCAGAAACTAGCTTCCACAAACCATCTTTTTCTTCTTCCAGTTTCTTCCTGTGGCTGATTGAACCAGTGGATCAATGCCATAGTCAATACATTATAAATTATATTCTTCCAGATCAGTCTTGATGGACTGGAGATTATTCCTGTGGCAGGGGTGACTGGATGCTTTTGGCAAACCTGTGGCTGTGTGGGACAGCAAAGAACGAGGCAGAGCTGAAGGGTGAGGGCCAGGTGGGCATTAATCCTAATTCCAACTTTGACAATGGCCATTCCTGTGACCTGAGGAATTTTCCATGGTTTCTTCCCTCATCTCCAAAGCAAGCACAGAAGCAAAAGCTTCATCTCCCAACCCTCTTCCTGAGCTGGCATCTTCAGCTAACAGAAAGCAGCATATGCTGAGAAAAATCTGTTGGCAGTGCCTGCAACACTTGCTCTTTTCAGAACTTTGTGTGTTGGGTATTGATCAGTTTCTCTGCCATGCCATGCTCTGAGTAAGAGCTCATTTTTTTTTTGCCAAGGTACAAATGAATCTCTTTGCACTCTTCATTCCAGTTCACCTCTGCTTTGCACCCCAGTGTATATTTTTCCCATTTTCTCCTCATGGTAATTTTTCGCTGTTTCCATCCTGGCTCCCCTTGCTCAACTCTTGATTGATGTCATTCAGCTTCTCCTTCTGCACATCATTTTGGTTTTATTCCAATTTCCCAACTGACAGGCTCTGCTTTCCCCTGCTACGGAGGGTGACAGAGCCTGTGCTGAGCTTAACCAGTGAGTTTTTGCTTTGTCACTCTGCAGTGACAAGGTTAACTTTTCCCCAAAGCTAATTCAGCTTTTCAGAACACCCGTGGGCTGCAGAATCGATATGTGCAGTTAGATATTTTCACTTTTAAAGTGTGGCTCCCAGCAGAGTTGTGCTAACGGGGTCAGTAAACTTCAAATGCCTTGAATTCACAGGGGGAAAGAAGGATGCACAGTCTGAACACTGAGCATGGAGTGAAAACATGCTCATTTTACTCTCTTTTTTTTTTTTTCTTTTTTTTTTTTTGTGAGAATATTTATGCTGTTGCCTAGGATTATTATTAACTAGCAATCTAAAAAAGCCATCAGACATGACAAGGCGAACAAGTAAATTTTGAAGTGTTGGGAGTTGTTATTATAGTGTTCACTGTGCTGTACAACTGGATGGAATAATGAACCATGAAAGCCATTGCAGCACAGCACAAATTTCAAATGGAGCTGTTGAAAAATAAAAGTACTGGAAGAATATCTGCAGAGTAATTTTCCAGGAGATGATTCCTGGCTGTCTGCAAGATTGTTCTCAAGGCTTTCTAACCAGCAGAGGATTCCATGAGGGAGAGAAATCTTTTCTAGTCTTAACACCAGAGCAGTGCTCTGGTGAGCAGAGAACATGAAATGCAGGTCCATGGGTGGAGCATCCTCATGCTTGTAGGATCCCCCTCTCTTTGGTTTGCTGTCTCCTATGCATCAGAGAACATCCTGAGTTGGAAGAAACCCACCAGGATCATCAAAGGCCAACTCCTGGTCCTGTACAGGTCAGCTCCAAGATTCACACCATGCATAAAATTATATATTTATATATATACAATACCTTGGAAATAAATATTTTTCTTCTTTTGCTGGTCACTTTGCTTGGAAGAGTGGATCCAGGCAGGTGTAGTAGTTCCTGGACCTTCTCTATTACCCTCTGGAACACCATATTCTTTATCCACAGAGGTGTGGATTCAGATGTGGAGCAGCACACAAACCAAACTGATTTCTTACCAAAGCTGAGAGAAGAGCAGAAGGAGTTTCCCTGCCTCTGAAGGAATGCAAGGGGTAGGAACCAACATCCTTATCAGTTCCCTCTGAAACACTGATTTTACTGAGTCCAAAGAGACACCACTTTGTTCATGGAGGGGAACAGGTTGCACTTGTAACTGAGTTGTGCATAACTTGTAATTTAATTGTTCACTTATCCATATATTCCTGCCCTGAAAAAGGCTTACAGGAGAGTCAAAGTGTACCTTGGAGGACAAAGTTGTTGAAAGAGAGAGAGAGAGAGAATGAATTTGGGAGATAAGTTTGTACCAGTATTTACTGCCTTTTTGCAGGACCCACAATGTTTTATCAACATGGAAATACGGAAATATAAAGCCCTTGATGGCAGGAATTTGGTGGAAATGGCATTTATTATCCCACTATTTGAAAATTATCTTTGAGAAACTGCTTGTGGGAGATCACTNTATTATATCAACATGGAAATATGGAAATATAAAGCCACTATTTATTATCCCACTATTCGGAAATTATCTTTAAGAAACTGCTTGTGGGAGATCAATGATGGAGAAAATTACTTTAAAGAAGTGTTATTGCTTTCAGTTGGTGCTGAATGAAGATGAGATCAAGCTCCTTGTAGTCACACAAGTTGTGTGAATGAGTAGCATGGAAGAACCTCTAGGTAGAGATGCACATGAGGAAATCAAACTGCAGCAGGACTCAGCAAGGTGGTGTGTTCAGAATGGCCTTTATTTTATAGTTCTTACCTACCAAAAACTGAATATAGTTCAAGCTAAAGTAGATTGTAAGAAAACTGTTTGTATAATTTGTTCATTTTGCTTCAAGACAGTGGAGATGCCCCTGTTCTTCTACCTCTCAATTCTCTTAAGAATAGACCTGATGTAAATTCAAGTTTCAATACATGAACTAGTCCTCAAGAAGCCTAAAATTAAATCATTAGCCAGCTTCTGAACTTGCTCTGAGTCTTCAATGCTTTTAGAGCATGAGGGGGAGAATTACCAGCCTCTAGTCTGTCCTCCTGTGTACAGTGGGTCCCATCATTTTACCCAGCATTATCATTTTTTACAAGACTTTGAAAAATGAAATTGAGATTTCAAAATTACAAGGGAAAAAATGCTCGTAAGAGCATCTGTGATATCTCTGCCTATTATTTAAAGAAAATTCAAGTCTGGAAAATAGACTGATTATAGCAGAGAGGTTCTTGAGGATGAGGGAACTGGCAGGTTTGGAAATGGAGCCCTTACCTCTGAAAGGCAAGCAGGTAGACTTGGGGGGAAATTTTTGTGTCACAAACTGCTGTCTAATGACAGTCCCAGAGGGAGGTGGGAGGTATTTTTGCAAAGAGCAGTACTGTTACAGTGTGCACCCTACTTTCCTATCTCTTTTCTCCTTTTCCTTCTCAGTAATGTTCAGGAAATGAGTGAAGTAAGAGGTGCATTTTGCATAAAATAATCCAGAGTGATTGGTAGCATTAACTGAGAGGACCTGGGTTCTCTTCTTGAAATGTAGTTGTCGATGTGATGTGCAGGCAGTGATGGATTAATGATTGGATTTGATGGTTCTTAGAAGTCTTTTCCAACCTAAATGATTATCTCATTCTGTGCTGACCCCCTCTTTTCCCTCGCTGCTTCCAACTCTGTTTCTCTGTACAGCACAAAGAGAACAGAGCACACGGGAAGCATCAGATCTTGCTTCATTACAAAAGCATGACATTCAAATATGAAAGAAATGCCTTTTATAATAACTTTATTGGAAATAAAACTGGCTGAACTGCCTTTAGGAGAAGTTGGGCACACAGAGCCTGGCCTAGAAAGAGAGGCAGTGGTGCTCTGCAGAGGCTCAATGTGCCCTGTGCACCTGCCCAGGCAGGAGCACCTTTGAACATCACAAGACAGCAAGCTTTTAAATCATTCTATGCAAACTCAGAGCTCTCTCTTAATTTATCTATCCTCTCTATTCTTTTGTCCCTCTTTGCACTGCTTGTCTGACCTTCACACCCCCAGTGGCTTCAGTGATAGCACCTCAGTGGTTTGCTCATGATTTGGTTGCGTTTCTGTTCTCCAGAATATTTTTTCCCAGGTTCAGATGGATATTCCTGTGATCCACAGGCTGGCTCCTGTCTAAAAATTCTGGGTTAGTGCAAAGCAGGTGTTTTTCAGCAATAAGACAAAATTGGATGGCATGGAAGCTGGGACACCCCAGTATCACCAGTGCAACCTCCAGGGAAACTTTGCTATGGTTTTTCTTCTGTTGTAAATTAGACCTGCTGAAAATGGGATGATAGGAATTGTGGAATCCCCAGTTGAAAAATAAATGCCTTTGAAAGTGGTAAATAAAATAAACCTGTACACACTGCTCAGTAGTGATACTGAGGTTAGGCTGCCAGTTTTGATGATCCTCTGTGTGTGAGGGAACCAAAGTAGATCATGTCCTACAGACAGATAAAGCCATCCACTGTCCCTGGAATTATTTAAAAGACATGTAGATGTGGTGCTTAGGGACCTGTTTTAGTGGTGGATGTGGCAGTGTTAGGTTAAATCTTAGACTTGATCTTAAGCGTCTTTTCCAACCTAAATTATTCCACTTTCCCAAGAGCTCCTTGCATTGATAGTGCTGAGATCATGACTGATTAGAGGAGGAGCATTAGCCCTTGCTAATGGGACATTTATATCAGAAGGGAAGAGGAACCTATAGAAAACATGCAAATAACAGTGAAAATTTGGGAAATAATCTTTCTGGCACAAAATCCTACTGCAAATCTATCAAATAGATTAGAAATTAGTGAAAACCTGGAATTAGATGGTAAATTATGCAATTCCTTCCCTCATCTTCTCATTTTAAGGTTCTGGTGTCTGGACAGAGTGAGATCATAACCCTAAAATTTAAGTTCTTCTACCTTTCACTTTGTTCTGCAGGACATTGCCAGCATGAAATTTTGCTTGTGGTTTTGGATGTTACCTTTCATATAAACTGTTCCCTGCACAGGCTTTTCAGATGGCTGAAATTAGCTGGAATTTGGCTTCTGTTTTCTTTATAGTATTATTAAATTCGAGTCATTTGACAGCACAGCATCATGATCTGTAATGAGCTCAATTATTGGCATAATTAATGGACCAGCAATTCTCTCACCTCTGATTTGATAATGGCTTTACCATCATGTTGTTGAATATTCTGCTGTGGACAAAAAGCTACTGTATATGAGGCTCTTGATTGTTTTTTCTTTGTGATCAAAAAAACCCACTGGTTTGTCAAGATTTGAGGCAGCACTGCTTGGCACTGGTTTTGCAGATGATGCAGGTTATGTTCCATTTTGTTCCAAGACATTTGCTCTTCCATGAAAATGAACTGAGTGAATGGGAATTCCCAGATTGCTAGGACAGACCTAGGGGTGCAGGAGATTTCCAATAGCATCATGCCTTTAGTCAGGCTGGTAAATCTGGAGGCATATTTTTTTCAGTTCTCTCCAAATCTGCCTGACTACAGAATTATGTTAACCTAATCCTGATTCACTGACACCCCAGAAATTTTTTTAGTCTTTTGAGCAAGTCTATTGCCCATTATCCTCCCGAGGATTTATGTAACAGCATGAGAAATGAGGTAGCAGTGTGGTTATCACAGTGTGAGCTGTCACCTTTCTGTTCATGGAAGTGGATGATGTTTGCATCCCGGGGTGCCTGAGCAATGATCCTGTTATCCCAGCTGACAGTAAACAACTGCACTACTTCTCTAGAAAAGCAGACGTGTTCTCTGTGTCAGCAGGGTGCCTGTGGCTCCTGCTCCTTCACCCTCTCACACTGAGAGCTCAGCACTTCTGCTGCTGCTGTGCTGCTTGCTGGCTGCTTCCCACTGGAAAGTTTCAGTCAGTGCATCAGGAGGAAAGGCAGGGAGAGATATTAACCAGCTTCCAAAATGCTTGCAGAAGAAGCAAGTTTGACAACTTGTCCTTCTTCAGCGAAAATTAGGAAAGGCTTTAGGGATGTTTTAACAAGTTGAGGGGTTTTTAACTCATTTTTTCATGCTCTCTTTCCTTCATGCCATACCTGTGTTACCTGCTGAGCTGCAGTATTGCTGACTGCAGGGCTGGGCAGGGCAGGGAGAGATGCCTGGCTGTCCTAGGTTACAATGTAAAGATGTGCCCAAGTATGTATTCTATCACCACCTGTTAAAAACCAGCTGGGGCAGTGTTCTTTATCTTTTCCACAACCCATCCTTCCTCCAGGAGGTATCTTCTGTTAATGGGCCATGGAGTCCCACTGCATGGCTGATAAAATTACATCATCCCATTGGGAGATGCTCCACCCAGGGGGAGGAGCCAAGCCTTTCCTACCTAGATAAAAACTGAGATTTGGAACACTAAGACAGTCCTTATCCACTGGTTTCCAGAGGACAAGAGCTACCAGACCTTTCTACAAGATCACTGCTTCAAAAAAAACCACTTCATATGGACTGCTACCACCACCCTAACTAGGGAGGTGTCAGGTCGTATTCTGACTCTGGCAGTGGTTTGCTTTTGTACTATTGCATGTATATTTTTTTTCTTTTTCCTATTAAATTGTATTTCTGACTTGAAGTCTCTCACTGGTTTTGCTCTCAAACCAGTACACTGGCATTAAAATCTGCTGTAGCAGGGCAGAGTTGTCAGCCTTTGCACTGTACTTGCCCTGGGTTCAGCTGACTTTTACTCATGCAAGAACAGTGCAGAGATCCCCACAATGCATCAACATTCCCATAACACATCCAACATAACGTGGCTTCTCTGGGGAACCTCAGCCCTGTGGCACCTGGCAGCTTCTATGAGTGATGTGCTCTTTAAAGAGGAAAACCTTCAGAGGAAGAGCTGAGAACTGAGATGGAGCACAAAGAGCCACTCAGCGTGCTCAATGTGCTTGCAGCCATACTTCACATTCAAGTGGTTTGCCAGGAGAAACTGTTATGGATCTGGGAATCAGCTGGAGAGCTTCTAAAAATCAAAGAGGAGATATTAGTGTGTAGCTAATAGGAAATTTTTCAAATGTCCTCTCATCCACATTGCATAAAGCTTCCCTGGAAGACTTCAAAATGTGTTTGGATCTGGCACTTGGAGAGAGGGTTTAGTGGTGGACATGGCAACACTGGGTTAACTCTTGGAAAATCAATGATCTTGGCGGGTTTTTTGGATTCTATGACGCTGTAATCCATTTTGGGATTACCATCTGACCCCCTTCATGAGCTACACCCTTCACCTTTTTGTAGCATGAGCAAGATTTTGTCCTGAACACCAGTGAAGTGCCTGACAAGTGGAAGTCAAGGATGTTTACACATGGCAAATACTCTTTAAAACTGACAGGACACAGACTCCTTTGTTTTGAAAAATCTGCAGTTGAGGAATGTTGCTTGTAGGTGCCTTGTGTTTTGGGGGACCTTGCATGGAAAGATGTAAGGTATTAGTTCTTTAAAGTTTTCCCAGATTTATGAGGTTATGTTTGCTTTTACACTCAGAGGAAAAAGAAACCACTTTTATCCATGGTTTTATACATGTGGCTCTCTTGCTTGTAGAATTCCCCTGAGAGCAGATGCATCAGTGCCCAAATGCCCTTGAAAGGCGTTTGCTCAGAACAGGGATTTTGATACAAACAAAATGTACAAAAGGAACCTGAAATCTTCCACTTAGTTTAAAATGAATGTCACTGCCTGGGATCGTCCCAAGCTGCCTCCCTGCTGGTTTCATAGTCCCACCAGAGAGCTGAGGAGCTCAGTGCCTCCAGGAGCAGCTTTATTCCTTGCCAGAGCCAGTTTCTCACCTAGTTCTAGCTCTGTGTGTGCAGGAGGCACCATCAGCCCCTCCACTGTCCAATAAACACCAACAGGATCAGGAGAGGAGGGGGATTCTTTGGAGCAGCTATTGATGTTTCCTAGGCAATGCTGACAAAACCACGCTGCCTCTAATTGGCTCCACTACAAATATTTACAGCTGTGAAAAGAAGTTTGCTGATCCCAGGATGGTAGCCATGGTTGCCTATCTTTTTAGCTGCTCTTGTGCTGGTGAGAAACATGAATAGGTTGCAAGAATCCCTCACTGGCTTTGTAGGAGGAACACTTGCTGACCCAAATGTAGAACCCAATTAAGCTCTAAAGCTTCTGTGTGTTTTTCTGGTGAGCTTTGTAATTTGTTCTGTCTATTAGTGAAAAACCCAAACCTAAAAACAGCCAACATGGTGAGGGGCTACAACAAATTCAGGGCTTGTTACCATTTATGATGGTTGTGTTACCATTTTTCTTGGTTGTGTGTATATAAATAAAATATTATGTTTAAACATCATATGAATGTATTACTCTGTGAATTTGAATTCCCATGCTGGCAGTGTCTGTTTGCAGCCCTGTGTACTCAATCAACCCCTTGAAGCAGAAATGTTGATGCAATATGTTCTAATATTTGTTCTGAAATTGCCTTTCAGATTGAATGTGTATTTACTTCTCCTGATGGGAGGAAGGAAAGAAGGTGGAATCAGGCTCTTCTCAGTGATGTTCAGTGACAGGACAAAATGTAATGGGCACAAACAGAAATACTGGAAATGCCTTTTAAATGTAAGAAAATATTCCTTACATTGTGGGTGGTCTAAGACTGTAACAGGTTTCCCAGAGTGGTTCTGGAGTCCCCATCCTTGGAGACATTCAAAACCTTCCTGGACACTGTCCTGGAACAGCTGCTGTAGCTAATCCTGCTTGAGCAGAGTGGCTGGAGTAGAGGATATCGGGAAACTCTGCCAAGCTCAAATATTTTCTGAATATGGAGTGAAATCTGCATTTTCTCTTTTAGTCTTGTTATCTGTTTTCTTTGATGTGTGTCTCATTTTAAATAAACAACAGATCTGAAGTTCCCCAGGAATAACCTGCACACACAGGACACACATTGACTCCTTCCTCTAATGGAGATGGGCCATGGTCAGGCTTTAAACTGAAAGAGAGCAGGGTTAGATTAAATATTGTGAAGAAATCGTTCCCTGTGAGGGATGGGAAGGCCCTGGCACAGGGTGCCCAGAGAAGCTGTGGCTGCCCCTGGGTCCCTGGAAGTGCCCAAGGCCAGGCTGGACAGGGCTTGGAGCAGCCTGGAATGGTGGAAGGTGTCCCTGCCCATGGCAGGGTGTTGGAACTGGATGGTCTTTAGGGTCCCTTCCAACCCAAACTATTCTATGACCCCATAATTCTATGAAATTGCTTGTTCTGCTTTCAGGATTCTGAAATAATGCCTCATTTTTCAACAGAGGAGTGTCCCTGAGGGTTGCTATTCCTTCCACGCTTCAGGCTTCAGAAGAAAACCCTTTTTTTTTTTTGGAGTGAAAATCCAGGCTGCAGAATTGCTTGGCAGACTGAAGAGCCTTGCTTGCTAATCAAGGACCATTAGATTGAATGTTTGCATGAGCTTGTCACAGGCACTGTGAAAGGCAAGACTTCACACTGACACTTAGTGCTTAATGCATTACTTTCTAATCAGGTAAAATGTGTCCTGCTGCATTGTGCTGGTGTTTGTTCTCCCTTTCCCAGCCAGTCCTTGAAAGCAGCTCATGAATGCTCAGTGAATTATTTACATCTGTTTACTTCCAAAGGCTCTTAACAAGTTCCTCGTGAGGTTTGCTCCTCCCTGCCCAACGTTGTGCTTGGATGGGCTCTGCCTGTCGTGTTTTTGTGTCAGTGCTGAGCCCTGAGCTGAGACTGATGCTGCTGCAGCCTCCACACGTGGCAGGATGTGGCTGCTTGTGAGAGTTTTCTGTAAATTGAAGATTAAGGCTGTGTGTTGGTTTTGGATGTCAGCAATCTGTCAGGAGGGAGTTCAGGAGTGATTTGGGATGCATCTACTTGGGGAAATTGTGAATTAGGGTTTAGCTGGTGATGGATGACCCAAGAGCTGCCTGTGTGAGCAGCCATGGTTTTGTTGGTGACTCAGAGCATGGACAAATGAGATCATAACCATGGGTATCTCATTGACTAATTAATAAGATTGCACTCCATTTTTCCCTAAGCTTCTGTTAATCTATTACTATGTCTAATGGCGTTGGAAGACTTGGAAATTTTTCACAGAACCAAAATTTTGCCTTGACTATGAGGGGTTGCATTTAGTTGCAAGAGTTCATTCTTTCCTTTGTCTCTTGGACTGTCTACTCTGAGCAGCAAGCAGAGGACTTCAGGAACCTAAAAAAAACTCATCAGCTTCTTTCTTATTTAATTTCTTTTCATTTTTATTGTGATTTTTTTCCTAACTCTGTGCTATCTTCCAGGGTCTTTGTTCCTCTGCCTTGAATTCATTCCATTCAAAATCAAGACTTAAATTACATTTTTGACTTGAGGATCTCCAAACAACCCTTGCTGCTGGAAGAGCTAACTCTTCCTGTGTAATGGAAATGGAAATAGAAACCAATTTGACTGGAGGGAGAACATGTTTTGATAGCAATCTTTGCTGGTCTAAATTGATTGTTGTACTTGCTGGTGTGGGAGATGAGAAATCATCTTTTTCATGTGTATTTGTGTGTTCTTTGTGAAGAACATCCCATCTGTCTGCTAAAGGTGATCCCTTTTCTGTCCCATTATATTTGCTCTGGCTGAGGTATTTGCTTGCTCTTCAGTAATTCCCAATTTTATTTAAATATCTGCCACATGCTCCACAGGTTTTTTGTGACAAAACAAATACAGAGAATGAGCTCAAAAATTAGACTCTTAAAAGGTTAAAATAATGGGGAGTGAACCCAGCTTTAGATGCACACAAAGATCCATTACAGCAATGGAAGACCCATAAATTTTGATTCAGGCAATGTAAAGAGAAAGTCTTGACTGTGGAAGGAATGAGAGAAGAAAAGCAGTGTAATGATACAGATTTTCACACGTTGCAACTTGATATTTCAGTTGCGGTTGAGTTGTGATTTTTGTCTTGAATTTAGATGTCAGAAATCTCTCAAATCTCACTGAGGCAAGACCACATGGAGTGGTGGTGGAATTTAATAATTCATAGAGGAATTTAATAACATCTGAAGGCGATTCTAGTTTGATGAAAATCACCTCATCTCACAACATCAGAACTTCTGTCTTCATTTATAAAACAGATAATAAATACACTTCAGTGCACACTTGGGTTTTTAGCAGCTTTTCAAGCAAGGTGATTTCAATGCTGGGAAATCACTTTTTTTTTTGTTTTTTTTTCCTTTTTTTTTTTCTTTTTTCCTTTTTTCTTCTGTAAGAAAACTCTGTGAGTGGGCAGTTGAAACTAAAACCTGTTGTGGGTCTTCAGAAAGCAGAGAGAAAGGCTTTTGAAAAGCCAATGCCAAGTGGAGGCATTCCACAGCCTTTGCAACAGAGCCTTGCTTCCTGCAGTGAGGCAGTCCTGGGAACCAGGGAAAAGGAGCAGGAATTACAAACCACAGGAGAGAAATCAATACAATGAGAGGCAGTGTGAAAACCAACAGCAAATTTTTTTTCTGTCTCAGTTGTCTGAGCAAGGCCAACAACAACATTATTAGAAAGGCAGGGTGGTGTATGAAGAGCTCATGGAGAGATGGGATTTTCCAAGTCATGGAACCAGACTGCTGCCTGCAGCTGAATTTCTACAAACACACATGAAGGAAAATCAGGCTGGTAGGAGAAGGCAGAACCAGGTCCTGAAGGCAGTTTTTTTGGATGAGACCCTTAAAAACAGTAACCATGCAGTATGAACAGCTTCGTTGTGATAGAAACAATGAAGTAAAACAGGTCTTGATCTCATCTTGAATACATCCCCTTCTGTGCCCAGTGCTGGCATTAGAAGTTCTGTTGCAGAGCTCTGCACAGATGTGGTGCAATTATTTCATTTGTGAATCTTTCTGTCTCATAGTTCAGACTAATCATCTCCCCAGCTATTTATAGATTGCAGCTGCCAACTGGAAAACCAGCAAAGATGGGAATGGGGGAGAAAAAACATCTTTTCATAAGTGCCTGTGGGCTGCAGCTGAATGCTTTAACTGATCCTGAGGCAGAGGTAGCTGTTCCCTTGAAGCACAGTTTTCTTGCCAAAAAAAGAGCTTGTGGTAACACCACAACAAAATACAATTTTGAAGTTATCCTTCCTTTAGTATTATATATTTCCTTACTCTTTCTTTGTGAATCTTCATTTAAGGAGAATGTGTGATCTGAAAAGAATCACACAGAGGAGCAGTAATTAAAGAATTTTCTTCCATCATTGCAGTTGATGGGAAAATGCAAACATGAAGTTGTTTCTTTCCCATTGTGTTTGCCAGGAAGGTAATGGGATTCATGCAGAAGTGCTACATCAAAATGCCTTTATGCTACGTCATTTCAAAGAAATTGGAAGAGAATGCTTTTGGGTTTTGTTTTGTTTTATTTTTTGTTATGGGAAATGATTTTCATGACCAGGGTCTGAAAATATTATTTTTTTTCTTCAAAGCATATGAAATTCATAGAATGACTTGGCTTGGAAGGGACTTTAAGGGTCACCTAGTTACAAACCCTGCCATGGGCAGGGACACCTTTCACCATTCCAGGGTTCTCCAAGCTCCATCCAACCTGGCCTTGGACACTTCCAGGGATCCAGGGGCAGCCAAAGATTCTCTGGGCACCCTGTGCCAGGGCCTCCCCATCCTCACAGGGAAGGATTTGTTCCCAATATCCCATCCATCCCTGCCCTCAGGGAAAGTTTGAAGCCTTTCCCCCCTCAACCTGTCCCTCCATCCCTTGTCCCCAGTCCCTCTCCAGCTCTCCTGGAGCTCCTTCAGACCCTGCAAGGGGCTCTGAGCTCTCCCTGGAGCCTTCTCCTCTCCAGACTGAATAAATCAAGCTGACAATCCAGAATGCTGATTTTGAAAGTCACCTTTTTGTGAAGGGCAGTGGTGCTGCCCTGCCAGTCCCTGTCAGGAGTTCAGATCTTCCTTGGCAAGTCTCAGCAGCTCTGCCTTGAGCACTAAACCTAGACATTGCTATTTTGAACCTTTTCTTCCTCATCTGGTAGGGACAATCACCATAATTTCCTTTGTTTGTATTCATTCTTGAACAACTGGTACAGGAATCAGACTCAGTCCCTCTTCTTTGTTTGACTTTCCATCCTTTTCTTTGTCATGTGACAAAGACAATCAAATCTGCTCATGCTTGCATTCAGTAGATCAGAACAAAAGTGGTTTAAGGTCTTCTAGAAACTTCTTTCCCTTACTGACACAAGTATTCAGCACTAGGAGATAAATCTGCATTTGTTTGCCAGATAAGGGGGGTAAGACTGAGCCTGATTCTGGGACTGGGATGAAAAATATGAAAAATTTTTGGAAAGGCAGTCCAAGAGGGGAGATACATCTGCAAGAAATCAACTGGTGGTTTTTTTGGGTTTTGTTTGGTTTTTTGGGGTGTTTTGGGTGATAACCTGCTTAAAGCAGAATTAAGGTTTCCCTGTTCTCTGCTTCTCCCAAAGAACTTGTCATGGCAGTAGGCAGGACTTAGTTATTCCCAGTCAATGTGGGCAGCTTCAGAACTCTGGTGGCATCACCACCATTTCTATTTTTACCTTGAGACACTACCACCAGGTTGACGAGTCAAACCAACAGAGAGATGAACCAAATTCATCCAAAATCCAAACCAAATCCATCTGTGTGAGCCAAAATCTTGAACTTGGCATTATAACCCAGTGCTTTTCCTTGCTGTTGTTTTCATTTCTGCCTCTACAATGTGCCTGTGGATGTTGGGCTGAGTCAATCAATGGCTTTCTAGGCACTGACTAATGTCCTCCTGCCTGGCCATGGGGGGAAAAGGTCAATTATTTTGTTAACTGAGAACTCAATGCTGTGTCACCACACCTACTATGTTCTTCTTCCTCTTAGGAGCTGTCTAGAAGTTCTCACAACTCTTGGGATCAGTGTCTGACTATGGGACACGTAGGGTGGAATCAATTTATCCCAGATTTAGGAACTTGAAAGTTAAATGTCAATTTTTAAGTTCACTTTAGAGATAGAAATATTTTTTTTTTTTTTTTTTTAATTANTCCTGTCCTCCTAAACTAAGTCAAAAAAGCTAGATTTTTTTTTTTTTTTGAGGAGGAGGCAGTTTCTCTTACTGTAGAACAGGTCATTTTGGAGAAATTCACCAAATCAGCTCCAGTAGTAATTAATCTAGTGACTAAAAATGAACTCTGTAGTGACAATTCGATAAAAAATAATAAACCAGCTATGCTGTTATTTTTCCTTGCTGGTCATGTCTGAATCTGAATCCTCCAGGAAAAACGTGTAGATTAATACCTTTTTTGCTTAAAACTACTTGTTAAGCAGTGGAGATACATGTGCCTTTTGTTCATTCCCTTTTCCGACAAAAGGGATGGTGATCATAATTTTATCTACTGATCATAATTTTAACTACTTTTGATCATAATTTTATCTATTCCTTCTGCAGATCCCAGGTCTGTCTCACAATTTATATTGGGAATACCACAGTAGGGGAAAGTAGTAGGTCTGACCAATTTTCTTGTGTGTATGAACATGGAATAAGACCCACAAGCCCTAATGATGCTCCCAACATTTCCCTTCCTGTAGTGATGCTCAGTACTTTGTTTCTTCATTTCTTATTAATGGCAAGGAGTATGTGTTCAATTTGCAAAATAAAAAACACATAAATGTATTTATAAATTTATTAATAAAATAAAATTTTCAAACAAGCCAACAAAAATAAATGTAAAAATCATAAAAAATTAACAGTTGCAAAACGTGTATTTATTTTTAAAGGTACTCAGGATCAATAGGCTTCACATAATCCTGTTGCTGTGCCAACATATCAGGCTGCTGGAGATGCTGATTTGTCTGCTTTAAATATTATTCCTGAGCTCCTATTAATAGCTGTACTCATCAGAGAGAAGAGCTGAGCACTAACACAGGCAAGTGTGGGCTGGTTGTACAATCAGGCTGGGGAATGAGCAGGGCACACACTCCCTGTGTTTCTCAGTCAGTAGGGGTTTGTTTGTGACACAAATGGGAAGGTGACAATCTCCCTAAATAAATGAAGGTTCTGGCTGGAAGGACTGTCCACCTGACATCCACCTGAGCACTTCCCTGCCCTTAAAGCTGGTGACCATGCCCAAAGGATGTGCAAATCCAGGGAAAGGTATGGCATCAAATTTAGGGATGTAGCTACCCTTAGCAGGTTTTTGAGCCCATAGGAGGTTGATTTTATTTTTCAATGTAGTGAGAACACATCCACTTTCCACATCTCCACCATCCATGGTATTCTAAGCCATGAGCTTCCTACCATGTGTCTGCCAAAAGCCTTCTCCAGGTGCCTGTGCCAACCTGTGCTCCCTGCTGAAGATCCAGTTTGTTCATTGCTTTTTGGGGCCACTCAAGAGTGGGATTCACCTGGCTGAAGGTAGATGTCCCTATCTCAGGTATCTGCAGTGGGTTCATTCACAGGAAAGGACTGATCAGCATCACCAGGGATTTCCAAGCAGGATTTTCTCAGCTATGTGGGGATGTAGAGAACTCAATGCCATTTAAGTGCTTTTCAAGCCATAGGTTCACACACTGTAAATGAAGAGGCTTCTCTCTCCTTGTACATTTTCTTTGGGAATGTGTTTACATAATTCCAATGGAAAGGGCTTAGTGGATTTGCTTTTCTCATCAATGAGAATGCTTTTCTCATTGTCAGCTAAACAAAAATTCCTCTGGGGAAACCTCTTTTGATTGTTGGGAAAGATAAGTTTGCCTTGTAAGGAAATTAGCATTGTAAACATGCTTATAAATGTTTGATATGTGATACTGCTAAGGAAGGATTGTAATCTGAACCAGCATTATGTCAGGATTTTCAAACTGGTTGCAGGCTCTGTGGGATGTAGACTTGAAAAAGACCACCCAAGTCATGGCTGAGAAGTGCTGGACATGATTTGGGAATGACTCCTACAAACCAGTGTTTGAAGAAAAGCATTACATCCAGCAAGAAAAATACCAAAATGACTCCAAAAGTCACCCATTTGCTGCAGTGTGTTCTGGGAGGCCAGTAAGGGGATCTCCACCAGGGACGCACAAACAGATCCTTGAGATCT
>VZTT01001079.1:5911-18658 GCA_013400855.1 Buphagus erythrorhynchus
TTTAATTTTTTAATTAAATTTACATAAAAATCAAAACACTGTTTTGGCTCAAATAAAAAAAAATGTAGGTTTTTTTTTCCCCAATATGTTCAAAGGTACTTCTTTTAATTAGTTTTTTTCTGTTTTTCCTCTCTTTCTTTTGCTTGAACAGTGAACACTGTTCAACTGGTTTATGAACCTTTTCATATAAAATAATCCATAGATTTATTCGATTTACCAGGAAAAAAGGGTAATTTTTTCAAACTATGTATATATAAATATACCATTAGCTATTAAACCATCTTTTGGTCACGTAATATATGTTTAAAGGGCAACATTGTTATGAAAAATAACTTTTGATACTTTTGAGAAATGATGTTGGAATAGACCCTCAGCTTTTTACACCTCTGGAAAAAAAAAAAAATAAAAGAAGAAAAAAAAGAAGCCCATGGTGTATATTCCTAACATTTCATACAAAGTTTACCTGTGATATTTTTCACCAGGTGGGAATGAAATTTTTTTTCCATATGGAATATCTCTGTAATTACAGAAAAGTAAACATACATGAGAAAGGAGGCAGACTATAAAAGATGACAAAATTTATAAATCTCTCTGTATAAACTTTGCAGAGTAATACATGGAATTATATATAATATGTTAAACGTGAAGATAAATTAGACTTGAAAATGTAAGAGGGAGGTGTTAAAACACATTTTCCTTCAACTGCAATTATCAGGTTGTCATTTAAAGGACAGTACAGCCTGTAGTAGAAGGATAAGAGGCAGTGCTCAGCTTCTAAGGAGGAATTTTTCATTCTCTAAATAAACTGGAAAGCCTAAACTGGTTTGCATTACACATATGACAGTCATTAAAGGCACACCTATGAAATTGTATGCCTGGCCTTGGAATGATGCATGGGCACACAAGCAAGCAGTTGTCAAAGTCGTTGTCCACTGCCTGCTCCCTAAAAAGAGAACAGTGGAACAGGACTGTTGCTGCTGCAAGTGGCAGGGATGCTGTTCAGTCATGACAGCCAAAAGGACAGAAGGCAAATTTTAAGGGAGAAGTAGGGAGGGGGTCCTATTGCTGCTACTATTAAGATGAGTTTGATTTTGGGATAAAAAAGCAAAGCTCTAACCTGAACACCTGAAAATCCGAAAACTTCCAGCCTATAACAGAAGCAGTAAATTTCAAACTGCAAACTAAGCAACACACTAAATCAAAACTGAGCTGTCATAAGCTGTTGGAGGTATTTCAGTCAGGCTTTATTTGTGGAGACATAAAATGTGTGAAAGGTCTGTGAATAGGTGCCTATTGGCTAAACCACCAGAGTTCCCTTCGGGTACAGAAGGCTGCTAACAGCAAGATGATGTGATTATGGTGGAGGCTCCTTCTGCCTCAGAGCTCTGAGGCATCTGAGGTACTGCAGAGCATTGGTAAGAGGAGCAAGCAAATCAACAGTGGGGTGGCTTCAAGTAGGTGTCTCAGCAAAGAGGAGGAATTTGGCTCAGCCTCTTATACCTTTAGACCAATAGGATGAGATTAATTAGCTGAATTTGAAATATTTATCTTAATCTAGTCAACTAGGCTATCTTCATGAGAGAGGAGGTACAAAGAGGCATTTTGTTAGGACCCACCTTTTAAATATAAGAAAGTCTAAAAGTCACCTTTGGTAGATGTCCACCTCTCTCTTTTCTCTTAGGAGTACAATGAAGTGGTTTTCACTAGAAGTCTGTGTGGTCAGTGTAAGCTGGGAGAGTGGAATCCCATCATCACACATGTTTGTCCTGTATGCCCTATTATGTGCCATAAAGAAGAGTGACAGCACTGTGCCTGTCTAAAAAAATGCTGAGTATTACCTGAAGGATGGAAAACAATTAATGTGTTTTCAAATCAAAATGAGATGTTGCTCATCAGTGTTAAATGTTTATTTATCTTCTGAAACTGTGGAGAGTATTACTCCCAAAATTTACTGCATACTGTTCAGTTCTGCAGAAGAATTCTCTTACATCACATACAATGACTTTTTTAATGACACAGAAACTTTTGGGATCTTTTTTATTTGAGAGGTTCTTTCCATAGTGAGCATCTTAGGAAAATAAGAGGCCCAAATCCTACAATATTTTGAATGATGCAGGCAAAATTCCCATTGAATTCAGCCAGGGTGGAGGACAGACTGAAAGGTCTGGATGCAAGTAATGGTCATTGAAGCATCTGTTAGTGATGGAAGTGTTTGCCAACACCTCCCCAGTGGCTTGATCTATTTGGCTTTGTATACTGCAAGTTGTAACCACGCAAGGAGCAAGCTGCTAAGTGAAGAAAAGCCATGGGATTTGAGCCACCTCAAAGGAAGGTGCTGTCTTTCAGAAGTGTTTGTGAGTCATCCAAATCGTGCTTATCTCAATGCAAGTCACAGTATTTCAGAAAGATGACTCTAATTTTTCCTTGATTATTTTTTTTACTCTAGTACAGATAGAATGGTCATCTGCTTTCCCTTGAAATTCTGCTACTACAAATTTTTTATGACTGTTTCCATCCTCAGAGACAAGAAAATTGAAGAAAGCAGCCATAAACTGTAAGTGTATTTATACCCAAGTGAACTGATTCAAGCTGAAATGCACTGCCCTCTTTACATACTGAAAAGAGCTTGCCATCTTTCAAGCCATGACTAGAGGATGGCAATTTTCATTTAGCTGAATTTCAGAGCTGAAGATGAAAACTGTTCAAAATACTGAAAAAAATCTGAGAAGCTGTTCAACTATCCCGAGAGACTAAGCCACCTGTGAGGTTTAAATTTTCGTCTGCACTCTCCTGCCAAAAGGAATGCAGATACCAAATTAGCTATAGTATCACTTCATGTGGCAATTCAGGGACTCGTGATGGGGCTGAAAAATGCTCAGTTATATATATCAAACATTATAACAGAAAGTAAGTTGAGAATTTTCTAGGTAATACAGCTTTTTAATGTATCCAAGTACACATTTTTCATGTCTGAAATTATGTGCCATTAGTTACATTATTTAGGTTCTATATAGATTAGACAAAAAAAAATACACTTTTTCCCTCCTTTTTTTTTTTAAATTGTGTCGAAATATTTGAAATTTTTGAATAAAGAATTAAAGCTAAGAAGTTATCACATCTTTTCCAAAAGCAGTGTGACAGTTCAACGCTTTTAAAAATAATGTTATTCTACTGACATTAAATTTTCTCATGCTGCAGTAACATTCTTTTTCATATACTGAAGCTCTGAGAACTTTGGCAGTTTCACATCCCCAGGGTTCAATATATCTTTTTTCCTTTTTTGTTTTTTCTCTTTTTCTTTTCTTTTTTTTTTTTTTTTTTTTTTTGTGCCAGTTACTGAGGGTTCACACATGTGCTGAGTTTAACTTTGGGTTTTTGGGCTCATACAAACCCAAAAACTCAAAGCATTAGTCAATCATAACCATGAGTTTTCCATGGCTTGGAATAAAGCAGTAAACTTTCTGTGGAGCTCTGAGATAGGATTAACTTGACAGGCAATCTATACTTTAGAAGTTCAGCCTGAGCTCATTTCAAGGGTCAGTAAAACTTGGAAAATCTTCTTGACAAATCTGGGACAAATTGAGGATTATGAAGACAACTCAAAACACACCCATCTCGAAAGAGGCAAGTAATCACTCCTGTGTCTCTTTTGCCCTCCAAACCAGTTGCTACGGAAAGAAGGGAATTTCACATGGCTGTGAACTTCATAAAAAAATGTACACAATTCATTCAGATGAAAAAAACTAAATTATTCTTAGGCTTTTTACAGTTCAGCTGTTCCATTTGTCCCACATTCAGCTGAAATACCTTAAAGAAATTCAGGCCTATAACTCAATGTCAATCAAAGTGTATGAAATCTCTCTCAAACAAATGAGTCTTTATTTTTTTCAGGTCTGAAGGCACCTAACAACATATGAACCCATTTAAGTTATGTTTAAGTCCAGATCTAAAAAAAATTAACCTTAAAAAAAAACAACTAAAAAGAAGTGTCCAGTCTTTCATTATTTACATACTTAATGTTGTTTGATTCAGAAACCACAATATAAATGTTTTCTTTTAAAAAATCTGTAAGCATCAAGATATATATAAATATTCTACAAAACGATCAGTGTGTTCTCACCAAAAACAGATGCCTTGCAAATATTTGGCTTGTTTTTAAAAAAAACAGTTAAATCATTTTTTGAGGTCTGGCCATCTATACATTCAAAGTGCGAGTGCTTTTAGAAGAAATACCTCTAAAATATATATTTATACTTTTTTCATATGTCTATATGAAATACAAAGTCTTCACTTAATATTCAGAAAATCCACTGTGGTGCAGGTGTACAGGGCTTTCCAAAAATTACTTGGGAACAAGATGAATTTGTCCAAATGGCCGCTTTTACAGGCAAGTTTATTCTGCTGTTCACAGCGTCCCAGCAGCACAGTGAATGCCTTCAAGTTCCCCAGCTCCTTCCAAGGGGAGCATTCCAGAGTGTCTCCAAGCACGCAGCTCTGGATGCTCCCGCAGCCCCAGGGCGCTTGCAGGGCCAGAAGGGTGGGAGCTCCAGGAGCGCCGGCAGCGCAGCTTTTTGGCTGCTGGGAGCCACAGCTGCTCCTTCCAAATCTGGGGCAGGAGCTGGGCTGCCTGCAGTGCTTGGCCAATAGAGCAGGTGCCATAAAGGAAAAAATATGTGTACAAGTAAGCCTTCTGTTTGGTAATTGTTTATCTGGGTCAGCTGCTCGCTGAGAAGGACAGACTTGCTCTTGGCACCTGTCCTCAGAGCAGTGTGAGTCTGTCCCATGCAGCTTTGCTTCTTACAGGCAGAAAACATAGTTCCAGTATGCCAATAATTTAAGCATAGGGGTTTAAGCTTTCATTACTTTCCTAAGTTTTCTTTTACATGCTTTTGCAGCACTCAGTAATCCACGCTGGAACATAGTCTTTCCTTTTTATTATTTACTCTGTTTTTGAGGTAGCCATTTCAGGTCTCTAGTTGCTAAGCTACAGCACAACTAACAGGGCCTTATCCAGAAACACTCATTGAGTGTGTTAGGAAATTAGGGAAAAAATCACAACTAATTGTAAACAGATGAACCAGGATCTATCCCTACTTATTCTGACGGCCTAAAATTTGGGTGTCTGGTCTAAACTAATCAATCTTACATCCTCTCATCAAAGGAGACACTTTGCCTTTTTTGAAGAACAGTTTGTTTCACCATAAGTTGTACAGATAAAATATATGGCCCTTTTAAGGTGCATGTCTTCCCTTGGCTTTTATGGGAATCCTACACAACTAACTGAAACAAAGAATCCCTTTTGGATGAAACGGAGCTCACCATTGGTATCTGCATCCAATGTGAACCTACCATGCTGAAAAGTTATTTCACTGAAGGGTTTCTTAATAGCTCAGCAAGGAATAAATATCCTGAGATGGCTAACAGCAAGCAGCCTCCACTATACAGAGATCTTCAGCATAGTCTCCTCAGCTGTTGTAAAATATATGTCTATGCAATTATAAAAAGGCTTTCATGAACAAATACAAATGTGTAAAAAAGATGTGTTAAAAGCAAAGACAAATGAACACATGATGAAGTAATTAGAAACAGATGACAGTATACTGCTGTTTGAAAGAAATGTTTTTCACTTGGTTCTATTAATGTACAGAGACCCGCAAAGTTTTTAAACATGGAAGGTTTCTAACATGTAGTAAGTTGCAGAAAAGAAACCAATAATTAAAAAATTCTTCCATTGCCCTTTCAGCAATGTACAAATGTTACAAGGACAGAATTCTTTTTCTGTACTTCTCCTAACTTAAATCACATTGCAAAGTGTAAACAATACATTTTACATAAAAATATAATGTATATGCAGAATCATTTTTACTGAGAAGGCAATCTGCCCATGCTATCCATGTAAGTTTAAAATGGTTTCTCTTCTACTTTTGTTGGCAGAAGTCGTATTAGGCACCAGTATTTAACCACTATAAGTCATAATATTCTTTGGCTAAACTGCACTGAAGTCAATGGAGCTTATACTTCGGGCTCCTTTATTTTCAAGTTCCTTTGATATTTCAGAGGATAGTTTACTGTTCAGATCTTCTCTTCTAGAAAATCAAAATCATGTTTTGCTATTACCCTCTCCAACATGATAATAAGTCCCGGATTCCCTTTTGTTAACACCCAAATATATGTGAGGCAGGACCCCCTGCAAGCAACTTTGTCTATAGCTGATTTTTTCCCACTAGTGTCTAAGACATCAATTTCTAAACATTACACAATAATGCACATTTAATTCCAGCTTTTGGGTAGAACTCAAACATGAGAGTTTCGTGACCAGAAGGTCAGAAAACAGGCAGAACCGTTTCCTGGCAACTTAATGGCATTTGGCTTTATAGCTTAACTTCATAATATGTAAAGACTCTTCAGCAATCTTAATTACATTCTTAGCAAGGAAAGAAAACAATCTAAGATGCTGGATTAAATCCTGTAAATGGATAGTTCAAGCAATATGGTATATAATCTTCTAAAAGTTGATGAACTGTTGAACAGAACAGCATAAGGAATATTATATTTTTGGCCATGGGCCTTTACCAGAATTTGTAATGTGTTACATGAAGAGCTCAAACCGCATGGCATACACGGTCATTTGTAGAAAACTTTCCACTTCTTCGTGCACTGAGACTAATGTTAGGATCAATTCTCATGGATTTCAGGAGGAAGAGACAGCTGACCACAGATTTGGCTTGGAAATCAACTCTTTTACATCAGGGGCCATTCTTTTCTAGAGGGCAAGTAAATATTTTTACAGACATGAATGGAACTGGACACAAGATGATTTGGGACATCAATCAAAACTAAATTGCTTCTTAAGCAAGATGTGGAAAGAAGATAAGACTATTTTATTCATTGCTAACATTATGATATGTTCTTGTAGAGCAGAAAGGATCTCACAGCACTACAGAAAGATTATGCTGGAGAGAACTTACAATCTAAGTGATAAAAAGGACTAAATGCAGGAAAACTACATTTGCTTCCTAGTGTCAGCTGCAACAGGACAAGGAATGTTGACTTGTCAAGAGTAAACCATTATATAAAAATGTCTTCTTTCTTCTTGGTCCCAGGGTTTTCCACCCATCCTGCAAAAGAGAGCCTATTATAACCGGAATTGAAACTGCAAGACCATGAGTATTTACAAATCTTTAAGGGTTTGTGAATATCAGTCTATTTAAGAACATCATTTTTTAAAAAAATTATGCAAATAGGTTTTTATATTCAAACCCTAGATGGATAAAATTATAAACAATTAGTTGAGTTGTTTTTAAGCTGTTAACTCAATATTTGTTCAATATTTGTATCACCACTTTATAATTTGTAGGTATGCTTGCTTTAGACATTCCTGCCTCTTTTGACAAGCCTAGTAATTGGGAATCATCTATGTAAAATACGTAGAAGTTCTGACATTCCAATGGCTTGACATTTACATTTCCTGACTGATGTGGTCAAAAAGTGTCCTTTGCTGCATTGTATTAAATTTTGACCATTCATTTAGCAAATTACAGAAAGGCAGCTGTCAATCATGGACTCTGTATTTATTTTCTTACAGCAGTTCCAAATACTGCAACCTTTATCTAGAAAATTTTGCATGTAAATTATTTTGCCCTTGCATTTCCAATGAGAATAAATGAGAATACATCTAAAGCTTTTAAACATAGATGATAGCTTCATAGCTTATAAATCTGCTTGCTGATTTCAGTCAGTTTTGTCAGGATGTAGACTGTCCAGAGACAAATACAGTCATATGGAGTCTATGGAAATGGGTGTCTTCATAAATGTTTAAGGAATCATTCACATACCCAAAAAGAGACAGAAGATAGAGAATAAAAAGTTAGGATGTGGTCCCTAAAGTAGTATATAGGTGTTGGATGGCTTGAATATCACAAAAATTGCTGATGTGCATTTGACCAGTCATATGTAAGTTGAGAGCCAAAATATGGCTTTAAATAGTCACTTCTTTGTTTCCAGAGCTCTGACTTTACTGATGCCTGTCCTTCAGCATCATACCTTGTGTTTATCACTTCTTATATGAGCAGTGTAAGGCTGTTTTAACAGGCATTCTTGTTCTCAGCAGAATGAAGTCATTCCAGACCTAACATTTCTCTAGGCTGGTTGGTTTTGTCACTGTAAGTATTGCTCACTTTATGCTCAGCATGAGGAATGCCTAACCTGCACTTTCCTTGAAGATATCCCACCTGGTGTGAGCACACAAGGAGGCAGCATAAAGCTACAAGATCACCAGGAAAATTCTCAGTTACTGAGGTAACATTTGGAAGATTTACAGCTTCTAGGAACCATCAGATTGAAGTCCTTAAAACCCTGGGGAAAATATCCTCTTCTTATACTACAAAGTTTACACAATTTCCCTCCCCCCTTGTTTGTGTGATTCAGACTCAGTTGCTGCTCTTACCAGCTGCCTTTATGGGTGGCATATTCATGCATTGTGTGGGAAACGACCCCACGCAAGCAGAGGATAGACAAGATGACCTAGTACTTTAAGGCCCTTTTCTTCTAGCCGTGCTAGCTGACATCATCTGTGGCATGACTCTTTGAATTCCAGACTCTATATATGAGAGATAAATGAGTGCATAAAACACAAGCCTAGCAGCAGCTGAAGTCTGCCTCCTTAAGCTGTCTTGGTAATCCATGGAGAAGGTGAAAGGCTCCTGTGGGGGTTGTTTGAAGTAGAGAGCTGTCCTCTGGAACTGCTACTGCCTTTAGGGAGTGAAGTGCATGAGAAAAGGTTCCCAGGAATAGAATCACAGATTCAGGATATCCTGGGTTGGAAGGTACTCACAAGGGTCATTGAGTTCAACTCTGATGGCTAATATTAGGCTTCATGGGTACCTTCCCCTAATTGTGGTGCTCAGTTCTTTTGATTCATAGGAATATTTCAGTCCAAAGAAAACCACAGGTGCCTGCCCTTTGAAAAACTGATGGTTGAGGACTATAGATGGGTAAAGCTTGTGTGACCAGAGGTTAGAGAGTGGGTCTCTGGCAAATAAATGCCATAAATTCAATTAACTTCCCAGAGCAGTGTGCAGGAAACACATTCATCATAAAAATCTGCAAAAGATATTTTATTTTACTCAATGATTAAAATGTTAGTTATGTTCATTCTTTAAAAGAAATCAAAACAAAGACATGCTAATGCAGAGACTGACTTGCTAAGTATAGCATCTGGAGGAGTAAGGTAAAGTGTCATATTTCAGAAATTTTGAAGCCCATTGTGGCAATTCAACACAGTGGTTGGTTATCAGGAGTTTCTACATAATATTGTGAGAGATAGGGAATTACAATCATCCCCAGTCTCATAGGTTTCAGATCAGGAGCATCATATACTTGGTTGGCCAAACTGGAGCCAGAGAGCATCAGCAGTCATAATTTTCTATTAAAGCTGATTGAGTTCACCCATTTTTTTCCTCCATTAGATGCATGCAGAGAATTTGCAACACAACACTTAAGTCTCATCATCATAAAATGGGTCTCTTGGAAATTCTGAGTGACACTCTTCATCTTTATCTTTTTTTTTCCCAACCTTGTGTAAGGTAGGTGTGCTATTGTCTCAGCAAGTATGAAACCATGGACATGAGGCATGTACCTCAAGGTTTCTCTCATGCACATGCATGCAAATTGATCAATACAATATTAAAGCCAATGGACTAATCCCTATCTAAAATTTCTCTCTCCTCTGATAGGAGAATTCAGCCTTTTTATGAATACTCCAATTTCAGTGTATGTGTGGAATATATTCACAGAGATGCATCTGCAATGTAATCACCTGAGCAGGTATATTATGTGCAACTTTGTGTTATCTGGGTGGAAAGCTAGGAGAATAAACCATGTTAAACAATAGCTATTTTATCTTCTTCCATTTTGTGGAGAAGAATTGGTGGAAAACAATTACTCTTAGGAACTTAGCACATCTGAGCTATATAAGACTGGAAATAAAAATAAAAATCCTCAACACAGTAAAAAAAAAAAAGAATATTATTTTGTAAGAAAAGTTAGTTTTGTTGAGTAGCATTGGATGAAACTGGGCTTCCTTTTTCTACTCTTATCTAAATCCATCTCTAGCAAAAATCAGTGCAAAAGGAAGCGTTAAAATGTATTTTATTTTTCTGCACATCTTTTGTTTTACATTTTGAATGTATTTCTCTGTACTGTAGCTTGCTTGAACAAGTACTTTTTGTTGTAAACACTTTCAATTGTTTAGACAAACTAAATGTCAGCCAGCGCTAAATGTATTTGCAACGAGAAATACACCAAATCAAAATAATGGCAGATGTATCTCAGGCAGCATTAAAGGACTTTAAACTACAGTGCATCCAAAACAAAAAAAAATCTACATCAAACAGAGAAACACATGGTTAATCTGTTACATCTGTTTAGTTAAATGATGGTCTTAATTACTTTTAGTCACCCATGACTCTCATGAACAGTCTCCACTTTAAATTTAGATTCAGACATTTTTCCATTTCTCTAATTAGAATTTATTCATGTGTAAACAAGCTCGACATTGGTTTACCCACATACATTTATGTTTTTTACTGTGTGGCCTTGCAGAGCAATTCCTGCATGTTTTCTGCCTATTCATATAATTGGCTTCCTTGTCCCACATGTAAACCTCAGCAATAACTTGTTGACCAGTGATTTTAATTTTTTTCCCATGAATAGATTTCGAAAGGAATATCCATACCTTTAACCTTGATTTTCACAAACATCTTTCTGATAATCAGAAAGCTGTGCTTTCTCACTCATCCTTTCATCCAAATATCCAGAATGTGTATATGTCTGGGTTATTTTTTCCCTCCTCTTTTTTTCCACATCATACTAGGAGTGGATGGAACATGGAGAGTTTTCAGCAGGCAAATGAAGCTTCCTAATAAAATTTCCCATGTGACTGTGGTTGGCTGCTGACATAATGATCTGCATGAATTTCTTTAAGGGTTACACACTTGTGGATATGGTCTTTTATTCAGCTATCTCTGGAATGATTTCTCTCAAGCACAGAATAAAACAGGCTAAGCACATATTTTCAGGTTTAACCCTTAAATGAACTAGATTAGGCACAGAACATTGTTTTGGTGGAGCTAATGCTGCTGAGAATCCTTCAAAATAACGTATTCTGGGACATGAAAACGAGATTTTAGCATCTTGCCAGGATTTCTCTCATTGTAGTATTATCTCAGTGCCCCTTGTAAACAGGCAGAACATCTTCTGAACATCTATGATTTTGAGTGTCCCCAGACTGTGATTTACCATGTGTTCATGACCACCATCACTGATTTACAGAGGAAAGAATGAAAGCATTGAAGTGGCTGCACTAGAAGATGTCAGCTGTGCCAGGGATTCCACAATATTCCATCACAACAGTGAGGGCAGACAGAAGCCAATACATTCATGTGACACCTCATATGACACTTCACAGTTAGCAGAGACAGTAAGCAACAAAGTTCAGAGTGCTTTATACTGTTTTTCTCATTTAAAATCTCAAATTTTAACCTCTTTCTATTTGCTGCAACATTATCTGCACCTAGGTGTGCATTTTACAGCAGTGAAATATATATTTATTTTATAACCTATACAGTTATATGCTGATTTAAGTAAACTAACAAATCTTAATTAGAACAATTTTCCTGTTTAAAATGCTTAAAATTTGTAATTTAAAAATAGTCCTTATTTGGGGAAAAAGTTTTGGTTTGGGTTAAAATATATCTCCTCCCTTCTCTCTTTCAAGTATAATCTTCTTTATGCACTACATGTAATTGTAATTTAGCCAGGTGGTATCTGGTTGCTACAGCCAACATATTTGAACAAAATTAGTAATGGTCAAAACTAATTCCATTGACAATAACTGCATTATATGCATGTCAAATTGATACAATCAGGTTAAGATAGTTTTTTATATAAAATACATTTTTTGATACCTAGATCTTCTCCACTGTCATTGGACTTACACAGCATTTAGAAAGTCGAAATCCGCAATTTAGATTCAGCAACTATGCTATTTTTGAACTATTGCTAGCAAATAATCCTTTCCACGCCATTGCTACCTCTTGATGTAGCTCTCAAATTTGACCTAGTCCTTCAGTCTGTACTAAGAATTTTTAAATCCAGACGTACGTATCCAGTTTGAGCAGATGGGGAATATTGTTACTCTCTGAAACTCTGCTGACAGAAGGCAGCCTTAGTTTATGAGATCAGAAAGAGCAGAGGTTATAAGAAACCTACACATCCATGTAACATATGAGTACAGTCTCTTTGAAGTTTGCTTAAGGAATGGAAATAAATGACAATTTATATCTTACTTACTCTGTTCAAAGTATTACCAAAAGGCTCTTGGTAAGAGAAAGGGAGAAGCAAGGATAACATTTATGGCTGTGGATATCTTAGTGTAGGGAGCAGGCAGTGACGGGAGCTCTAAGCATGGTTAAGTTTTGTAAGATGGCAAGAGCAGCTGAGGAGGACTTCTAAAAACAAAAAATTCAAAAGGTGTTGAAAAGTTATAAAACAAGAGAAGAAAAAGCACTCAACATACTGAGAATCAGTAGAACAAATGTAAGCAGGTTCCTACTCAACCACTTAATGCAAGGAAGCAGGCAGAAACCTTTTGACTGATTTTAAAGTCACTTGTAAACTAGCTTTGCCCATATCAGTGTGGCTTGCAAATTAGCATCTTTATTTGAAGATGCCAGGACAGATGGCATT
>VZTT01001080.1:2626-13871 GCA_013400855.1 Buphagus erythrorhynchus
CCTCCTCACACAGAGCACCTGTAGGTTCACATTTAATGGGGTTCTCAGCCCACAGAGAATCCGACTCCCAAATAAGCAATACACAATTAGCATGAGAATTAGTCAAAACCCCAGCAATAAGATGACTCCATGTACTGTACGGGGAACTGAATCTGCAAGCAGGGAAAGTCTGAGTGATTTTTTTTTTGTTATTGGTGTATGTGGTTGGCTGGTTTGTGGTTTTTCAGTGGTAGTGTTGGTTTGTCATTAATGCACATCAAATCTTAGGATTTATTACTTATGAGTAGCTCCAGTGCAGTACCATAACTCTCACTAAGAATACCACATATTCAAAAGGCAATAGTTTTTCCACACTGATGGTCATTTCTCAAAAGCAGCAGGAGGAGCTTCTAGCAGATGACTTCTTAGATCACTGAATACAAAGGAAAAAACCTCTTCTGTTCTCTAAATACAATACTCAGCTGCCACTGTCACTCTTCTGGAGTTACACAAGTCTCCTGAGAAGTGGCTCAGGTCTAATCCATGGAGACTCAAACTTATGATCCCCCTTCTCCAACACATCCAAAATGCCTCAGAGGTGAGTGAGGTGTTCAGTCCCTGCCTACCTACATATTTAACTTGCTTTTCTGCCTGAGGCCCTTTCTGCCACAAAACCTAGAAAAGCTTCATGTGAGTCAGAGTGGGAACAAGAGGAATGCTGTCCTCAGTTTGTCTTTTCATGTTGTCCACAGGTGGTCAGGACTCAGAGCCCCTTTACTACTGCTTAAAACTTGAAAATAGAAAGAGTTTTCTTCTGAAATGTAACTTAATTCCACTGTAGAAGAAAGACTTCACTTCTTGTAAAGTGCAAATCAAAGAGTCAATACATAGTACCAGCAATTAAATTTACCATTTATTGCATACTGTGATATATCATACGAGATGTAACATATTACTATAACACACTATTGCTAAACAGTTAATATTGGTTTACACTGCCAGGAAGGAACACGATATACACCACAGTACTGTGTTAGTTACTATGAGAGTTGCCATCCTGAATTAGTTTGAAGGTCCATCAAGCATGGTATTGACTAACACCAGTATCAGATGTTTAAGGAGGGAGTCCCTATGGGGGCAATTATAGACTAATTTACCCATCAGGGAAATTCTTCTTTAAACTCCATCAATTATACCCTGAGGCATAGGGATTTATATCTGATCCTTTCTAACTTTTCTCTAGGTTATCTTATTACACTTATAAATGCTTAACCCTTTTTCAAAGCCTACTAAGCTTATTTCTCTTAGTATAACAATTATAAATTATGCATAACTTTCCAAATACGTAGATAAACACAACAAAAATACATGCTAACTGGAAAATTATTAATGGGAATTGCATAAAAATCCATCATACATATCATGGAAAATTCAGCAGGGCTGATCACTGTGAAACCCATCACAAACATTCAACTTAACATCTTCCAGCAAAATTACGTGGAATAGATAAAAAACTGCATCTAGAATGGCAAAGCATCAAACGTTTAAAAAAAGGGCAGTGTTGCTATGTTCTCACCATATCAGTAAGCCCATTTATATTGGTGTTTCCTATGTTACAGTATCCAGTATGTCATCCTGCTTCTCAACACACAGTCACAGATGGAAGTCTATTTTGTCAGACCTGTAATTCAGTGATTTCATGGAGAATAACACACAAGACTGCTGTGGAATTTGGTAAGAGACCCTGCATTCACATGGAAAGCAGAGAAAATGTCTTTGGCATTCCCCCTCAGTGGCCCCTTGACAGGAAGGCTGTACACAGCTAAAGTTTCCTGCTTGCTGCAGAGCTGCTGGAAATGTACTGAGGTAAGGAGGCATGGGAATCAGATCACTGTATTAACAGGCCCTTTCCTAGCCAGCCTGAGGAGCTGAGCAAGAAAGGTTTATAAAACACAGAGGCAGAGATCCTGCCTGCTCTGTACATATAATAGGACATAGGTCACATCATGGGATCCAGCAAGGAAAACTGCATGAGCAGTAGGACTTGCCACCTCACCAAACTGTTCTGGAAAACTGTTATATTCAGATCTGGAGAAAAATCTGAAATTCATATAACTAATCCCACATACACAATAAAGAAAATATTAAAATTTTTTATTTGCTCTGAAACCATACATCAGCTTTCTAAGGACACAAAAGGGAGTCTGAAGTTGATTAAAACATGAGCAAATTTTCCTCCAGATATGCAAGGCTACCAGGATGAGGGAAGGGCTTTCTGGATACAATTTAAATACACTTCAAGGAATAAAGCTCAGCTTCCCTCTGACTGCTGCAACTGCCAAGTTCTTCAAGTGTTTCCTCTTCCTTTCCTACTTTCACCCTGGGAACTTGATGGATGCACAACTACCATTCCTAGGGGCCATTCACATCTTCTAAAGTGCCTGCTCTGTACAGGGCTGTTCTTTGCTCTCTTGTGCACAAACATAAGAGAAAGACCCTTTTCCCCACTCAAAGGTCAGTCAACCCATACCAACATCTATTGACAGGCAGGCACAGTAGAGGAAGGGGAGGCACTTACCTCTCCTATGGCTTTTTACTGTATATAAATTATTCCTGGTCTCTGCCAGAGAGAAATCAGGTAAACTCCATTCTTGTCCACAGTTCTCAGAAGCCAAAAGTTAACATAAAACTTCCCATAAAATGCCTGCCTTTTAACACAGCACAAATAAAAACCCCTGTGTGAATAATTGATGTCATGGCTCACCAGATGACGAACCAGAAGTATTTCACATCAGTCTCAAAACTTCATTTATCTTAAATGGCATGCAAGATGAAAACATTTGTTTCAGCTCAAGAGACCCCTACCTCTTTTCCTACATATAAATTTGTTCGGTTTGTGATTAGGGGTTTTTGTTGGACTGGGGAGAAAGACAGAAGGATGGAAGTTACAGCAGTCAGGGGGTTTTTAATAATATCTAAAGAACTAAACTCTTCAAAAAAAAAAAAAACCAAAAAAACAAGTTGCCACTGGTTGGAACCATCACAGCTGTCACAGGAAATCCAAGTTCACGTTCCCATGCTCAAGCAAGCACAGAACAATCTCGGCCCAGGTATCCTAGATCATATTCCAGTATTGCATCCAGGAGTCTACAATTCCTAAGGATGGAAGGATGCATTAGTAGTATCTCACACCATCTGAGCTGGCTCTCTAATCAGCACTCTAGTCCTGACTTGTTTTTCTTCAACTGCAACCACTTCCTGGATTACAACAATCAAAGGATAACTTCATGTAAACCAACACTGATTTTTCTAATGAATGCATTAAGGGAAAAAAAATAAAAATCACCTAGTATGAAACTAAAGCTCTAATTCTATAAAACTGATGGGCACAACTTCAGAAGCAACATTAGTGGAATAACAGATGATTTCTTCTACGGATAAGAGATTTTTGGATAGAATAAGCCATACCAACCACGATAGCACAACCTAACAGGGGAACATTCGAGAAGCTTGCTCACACAGGACACCTTCTCTCTGTATCAGGTACCAAAATTCTGCTTGTGCCTGCTCCTCTGCACCTGGAGAGCTATTCCCTAAAAGAATTACTATGCCAGTACTACTGTATCACCCTCCCCAAAGAGCACTCCCAGGACCTGGGGGATGCACAATACCAACAGAAGCAAGATTATGGCTACTTGAAGTGCCACAGGCAATTCCAGATACAATGTTTTGTTATTTACCAATAAAATGCTATTCAGGTAAAAAAAGCATTTTAGATGCAGCACACTGATTTCTGACTACATTCTACCTATTTGAAACAACTTCTGCCAGTCACAGAGAAATGAAAAGTTATCTGATGGCACTCCAGTACTTATTCTCTCTGAAGCACTAAGAATATTATTTAGGAATGTCATTATTGGCAACATTTCAAAGCCATTCAGTGCCAGATTTTTTTAAAATCCCATGTATAATTAAATATCTCCTTTCCACAGCTAGAGTGTAAGATGGGGCAGGGGGAGCACTGCAGATGGATTCCGGTCCCCAGCTAAGGGGTCACTGGGAGACACAGTTGACCAAACCTGCTTTTTAAAAAAGTCAAAATGAGCCTAAACATGATTCTTTCCCTTAGTTATTACTGACAGGAAATAGCTTATATTTTGTTACTCTGAGACCTAAGATAAAACACCTTTCCCTATGGGATAGCATCTGAATTCTAGTTGCTCATCCACTAAAAATATCCTTATCTTCCAAATACCTGATAAATGTTGCATTTCCCAGCAGAAAAATCCCTTTTTTCTAGTCCTAACAGGTTTCCTAGCACAGACCACACTCTCTCAATGCTCCTTTGGTAGGCTTTCCAATTCAGTCTGCTCTGGTTGATGACCCACACTCACCAGAACTCCACATTTTACCACCTCTGAAGGTCTCTAGAGAGGTGCTGTGCACTGAACTAAGGCTCCCAAGGCAGCAATCAAGTCACAATAAACAGAGGAGGGAAATCTTTCTCTAGTGACACAGACTGAGTGACTCAAAAGCAATTCACAGGCATTTTTATCCTCTCCTTACAGAAATACATTAACACACTGAGGCTCTTAAATTAACTCATAGTATGTGATGATCTGAAGTCGTACACTATATGCTGCTGGTATCCCAGATACAGCCTTTAACACAAAACCAAAAGGCCTGGCTAACAAGCCATTATTTTACAAATGAAAATAGTCTGAGTTAAATTTTAATAGGAAAGGGAAAACTTGCAACTCAAATAGAAAGGGCAGTCAGGACATCTTCCAGAATTCTAATGAAGCAGATCAAAGCTCTCCACCACTGAACAGGGGGAAAATATCACAAGCCACAACAGCCCCAGCTCCCTTGAGTGCAGAGGTAGAGTTGGATTGCCCATGCTGGGCAGGCACATGGAAAGCTGCCCTTGCCTATGGCAATGCCTGAGCCCACCAGAAACAACCATGGCCAGACAGGCAGTCCCAGAGCTGCTGCACACAACACGAGGGAGCTGGGGAGCACGATGCTCATAGATGCTCACTTGCACTCATCCCTCAGCAGCACTGGAGCCAAACACACAGAGAGGAATGAAGGAAGTTCCTCCAAAGCCTACAATGACATTTTCAGCTTGAATACAGTTTAATTTCTGGCGCAATCTCCAGAAATCATGAAGGGTCTGACTAAAGAACTGTGGACACTGTGTAGCTAAAGACTACAGCTGTTAGCAGAGACACAGCCAAACACCAGCCAAACACACAGCCAAGTGAAATGACTGAGCTAGGATTCACCCTTCATTCCCAAGAGCTGATAGTATTGGGAATCACACTGGAGAGAGTGTTTCCACCTGCTGCAGCACTGCCACCAGAAAGGGGAGGAAAACATGGGTATGAGAAAGAGTCCACTAAAAGTTCCAAAGCTCAGTACTTCTAGGAATTAAATCAGAGTGCCAAAAATCACTGGCCTGCTGGCATTCAGATCTATTCCAATACCTCCCCTTCCAGGAATAACATCACATTTTAGTGGATAGAGATGAACACTGCAGTAGCACTATCTGATAGCTTTTCATCCACAGAATACCAAGAATTTGGGTTCATTGGGCTGTATATTTCAGTATTAACTTCACATTCCTTCTATCTGTAGTCTCGTAATAGTCAGGTGTATTAAGATGGCTTGATCAATGTGTGATCAGCAATGTTTTAATTTTAATAGTACAGCATGCATGGTATTGTAAGTCCTATCTTAGAGCACTCTGAGCTTCTATAAAGAGAATTTTCATTTTATTGGCTTTTGAAATGCAAAATACTTTTTTGGTTTTCTTCCACAAAATTGTTTCAATGCACTTAAAATTTTCATTACATTTTTGAAGGCTTCCTCTACTTAAGTTTTAAGTTAATTTAATTTACATAGAATATTCCTTGACTTGTCCTTCAATTATAAGTGTGCATTCCACAGACTTCTTTTCTCTTAGAGTTCTTTTGTCATATTTTGCATTAAATATATATCAGAAGTTCACCAAAATTCTAATCTGTAAGACTCTTCTGCTCTAAATTAATTTCTGGCGCCAACTAAAAAAGAGGGGCATTGGGTTTTGATCACAAATCATTAGGAATGATTTCAAGAAGTCCAAAATACCACATCTAATTTCACTAGTACATCTCACTGTAAGCTACCTCACCTCCCTTGAACCTTTACTAAGCTAAGCAGTAAGCAGAAGTCTTAACCCTGGCAGCAGAATTCACTGAAGTATTTAACCAAAAAGCCACGAGAAAGTAATGATGAATGTGCAATTAGCATTGAAGAACAAATATTTTGGACTGGTAGTTTAAAAGAAAAGGCCAGATACATGGCCTGCAATACACAGCGAGCATCAGATAGCCCAACACCAACTGCTGATTTATTTCTGGCAACAAATAAGAGGGGCAGGAACCACTACAAAAGCAAATAGATTTCTGTGTTGCTCTATGTGTAGTGGAAATGCTGCAGACTGATGTTACTTTTCAGCAATCATGTTAGGCAGAATTCTGTTTGAGCATGAGATGTTTAAAAATTGCATTTTTCAAGGGCAAATTATTGTTTAAAAACACAATAGAACCAGGGTTCTGCTGGGTCAGCCTGATATTACACAGAAATATCAGAAGAGAAATACCTGGCATAAAGCTACACAACAGAAAAAAAAAAGAAAATAAACAGAACAGAAACTTCCCAGGACAGAAAAGAGCATCTGGATCTAGATAAGACTGCACTACAGCTGAAATGCCATGTACCTATGCACTGAATGATAACTCCCAAGTGTATATATATACACTCCTCAAGAAAAAAACAAACTTAAAGTCCAAAATTAGTTCACAATTTCTACTTTTGTTCACAGCATGGTTAGACAGCAAAGTTCAATTAAAATAAGCTGTGAATAGCCACATTTTCCTTTCCAAATGATCCATTTGTCTGATTCCAGAAGAGTGGATTCATCAAAAAGAAAACCCCTCATTTCCAGTGAAGCAGTATTGCAAGCAGGGTTCCCTCACCCACTGTAGAAACAAATCTCCACTTTTTAAACTAAGGCACAAATGATGACATCTTCATTGATTCCACTCCCATCAGCACACCCAGGGAACTCAAACAAGCAAGAAGGTGAGAACACATCCATGTCAGAAGCAGCATCTACTTCCTCACGCATTCCTCAGGCACCTGTCACAGCAGCCTTGCTTCATCTGCCATGCTCCTCACAACCAGATCCACATCCCAACTTTTCACAGGAATGCATCTAGCTTAATTAAATGGACATATGAAGATATTCATAAAGATAGAGAGACTACATTTAACATCTACAGCACTGGAAACTTCCTTTATAGCCTAATTCATCCTTCCTTTCAGACAACTGAAAAGAACTCATTCTTAGCAGAGACTGAACATGCTAGTCATGCACAGAACGGGTTTTATTCTTACTTTCCACAAATAACACCTGGACAGAGACAGGCATTAGTAGCAGCACAAAGGTTCTGTATTCCAATACTTTTCTTCCTCATCAGAGAAGCTGCTGGGAACATCAGCAACAAAGGAACTAACACTGTTACACAGTCCTACTTCAGCTTCAAGGCCTAACACAAGCACATGGCTAAGTAAACTGACTGTCTCTAATAGCCAAAAAATTAGAACAAAACACAGCACTGATCATACCAGTAACTAAATATACTTCAACCACTTCAGTTAAAGACCCAAGCTTGCAAATTCAAGCCTTTACAACGTGAATTTTCAATTTCCTGGAAGGAGGGGAAAAATCATAGTTACAGAACATCTGGATAGTGTAATTACTGCTGCATAAGCACTGATTCTGGATAAGGCTTCCAGCTTCTGCAAGCCAAACAGCACTTTCAGGTGAAAAGCTAAAGCCCACTGCCCCAAATATGCAGGTCATTCCAAATGAAATAAACTCAGCTGTTTTCCCTTTGGTTCAGTGGAAGATCAGGTCACAAATTAAATCTTTTCTTGCAAAGCAACAGCAAAGTGTAATTGATTTTGCGATGGCAGAACACAAAAAATGTTCATTAGGTAAGGGGGGGAAGGGAAGATTTAGCTAGCAGCCATAATATAGACAGGGTAGAACTAGAGTTGCCTGTCTCTGCCAAATTAAAGAAGTCTCTAAAAATTCTCTCTTGGAGAGAATTATTATATAGGGAAAGAAACAGGAACCTGGTAATACCCCCAAACAGAGCTACTCTTTTTACATTTCAGATGTCATAATTTTGTCAGAAAGATCAAACTTAGTGATTAAGCACAAGCAAAAAGAAATATTCTGTAATAATCTTGCATTTTCCACCTTTGGATCCTTAGTACCCTTAGCCCAGAGCAAGCAGCAAAATGTGATTTATCACAA
The DNA here is from genome assembly GCA_013400855.1 of Buphagus erythrorhynchus. Taxonomy (NCBI): domain Eukaryota; kingdom Metazoa; phylum Chordata; class Aves; order Passeriformes; family Sturnidae; genus Buphagus; species Buphagus erythrorhynchus. The sequence continues at coordinate 10,977 of VZTT01001080.1, forward strand.
CGGCATTTAACCTAACAGCAAAAAATTCATTACAGAATTTTTTAAAAATTAATCAAGACCTAGTCTAAGATCTATGTAAAGGTGTAATGACTTTGGATTTTCCATTATCCCCCTCTCTTCTTCCCTGTGAGGAGGCTAAGCAGAGAAGCCCCTATTCACTGGCAGGCAGGTCTCTGTTACAGTGTAAGTGCTCATTGGTTTCACAGCTGAGGTACCACTGGAAAATTAACATAAAGAAGCAGGATTTCACCTCTGATTTCATTTCAGCCTCCAATTTTACACAGATTTCAGGGTTAGTAATAAAGACAGAAAAAACTGCTAAAGACATTTTCCCCAGGTGAGATTGGCACACCACACTTCAGAGTAATGAGCACAGTAATTTTCTGTTGAAGTTGTACATTAGCTGGTCTGCACATGTGCACTGATTCACCTGTTTTAAATTCACCTGAGTCATTCTTATGTCAAAGTGGTAAAAACAAAGACCAACCACATGTAAATTCATGGGACAAAACAGTTCCTTGTGAAATGCTGCCCACCATGAGAGAAGGGCCCCTGCCTAAGGCAGGGAGCTTTGGGAACGGCAGCAATGGAGAGCTGCCAACAGACAGGAGAGATGATAGGAGCCCCTTGGAGCTGCCCCACAGCAGCCAGTGCAAGTGGTACAAGCAGCCTCCAGATTCTTTATCTGAAACCCAGAAGCATCTGGGAAAAGCCACATGTCAGCAATGCAGTAGAAAGGCACCATCATTCCTGCTGCTTATCTGCAGGAATCTCCTGGGAGTGCTTCTTCCTGCATAAACTGTAATTACAGGGGCCTAATCGGTAAATTCCGTGTTATGTTTCATCTCTTAAGTGTCTACATTATTTTCAATTCCCTCTCATAACAGATCTGAGTGAATATGTAGAAACAGAATAAGTGAAGAATTTACCAAGGGCACCCCTCGAAACGGACTGGGCTCATTTCCAAGGCCACACAGAGAAGCAAAGGGACATAATACTGTAAATGAACTACAACTTCAGTCACTTAATACATCCACAGCAACTGTTTTGCCACCATGTCTTTGAGCCAACAAAGATTTTATCAAACAAGACTTGTATATACAATTTCTTTTTTTAATAACTTAGATGGAGCCCACTATGACATAGCAGCTGTATAGGGATGGGAGACAAGTTTCAATTATAGATGCACTTACAATATTTTTTAAAAATCCTTGTTAGTCTCTGTCTACCAGCCTAGTGAAGCAGCCAATTTGGGAAAGCACCTTGTGTGAATATCACAGCAGTCTGAGCACTCTTGGCACCTTCCATCATTTAGCAAGGCATAAAGTCCACAAGTGCAAAACCAGCCCATGCACTGTGTGTTATATATTACCTGTTTATATATATTCGGTATTATATTGAATCCCTGAGGAGCAGTCATCTCTACCATATTTACATGCTGCAGTTTGGAAGGCAATTCCTTCCAGCACACAAAAACAAAGCAGAAAAGGAAGCTAATATTTGTTCTGCTTCCTGATTGATATCCACCTTTCAAACAGAGACCCCCTTTGACACATATCAGAGGAAAGAGAATGGTGGGAATTTGAATTTAATTTTTTTCTAAGATTTTATTTTTATACAGTTACTTAATAGGGTATTTAAGTGCTGCAAACTAAATTCAATACTCAAGTAAAATAGAAATTAGTCTTAGAGACATCATCTATATATAGGAATAGACTTTTGAGAATTTATTTTTCAGCAAGATTTTGGAAATACTGGCCATATTGCCATGATATGGTTACTTTCCCCATTTTTCTCATGAGGTTGCACATTAGTCAGAGTCTTGAACCCATCTGTGGAACAACCTCTACTGCCTGGATAGATTTGAATCTACATCTTCCAGGTGAATACTCCAATGTCTGCTATGAAGCTGTCCTATGAATTTTTAAACAAGCATTTCACACTGCTGGTAGTAGAAAAATCCTTCCCTAATCAAACTAGGTGTCTGTGGCCCCTTTATTGATGTCCCTTGCCCTTTCCCAAGCCTAAAGGGAATGAAGTGAGAAATCTTCACCATGATCTCACACTCACCCAAGGAGACATCCTGTCAACCTGAACTGCACCTGGAAAACAGCACATCAAGCTGAGCTCATCTTAGCAATTTGCATATTTAAGTGCTTAGCTCACATTATGCCACTCTCTACACATTCAAGTTGACATGCACTCAAGATGACCTTTGTACTTCTGATATTGCTGAAAAACATACCTTCAGGTTTCATAATGCTCTGTACTCTACAAGACTAATTCAGATGACATTCAAAATATTCAGTGCTGTGATATGACAGAGGCCAGTTACCCATTGTTCTTCACCCAGTACACAATATTTTTTATGATTTTCATTTCTGCCCCAGCTTTCATTCCTCATGGAGTTCATAGCTCAAGCCCATAGAGCCAGCCAAGCTTCGGGCACACAGTCAAGCATGTCATGGAGCCACTGCAAAACTATCTTCCAGTTCACTACACTTTCCATCCCAGAATTTGCTGCAACCCCACTACACAGCTCAACATGAAGCAACTCATCAAGGAATAGGATAAAAGAAGGCATCCAATAGCAGAAAAACAACCCAGACCATCCCATCAGAGCAATAATTTTGAGCTAACCAGCATCTAGAAATGCTCTTGGAGTTCCAGAAGAATCTCAAAATAGTCATGGATTAATTGCTCATAGAAAATATATCTGGAGTGAGAAATTTAATTAGATCCCAGAAATCCTTTAATACTACCTCATTATTGATACATATCCAGGTCTGGGTTTAATGGTGCTTTGAGCAACCTGTCCTTGTGAAAGGCCCCTGTCCATGCCAGGTGGTCTTCAAGGCTCTTTGCAACACAAACCATTCTGTGATTCCATGCTCC
>VZTT01001080.1:17314-31217 GCA_013400855.1 Buphagus erythrorhynchus
GTTGGTGATTATTTATTGTTAGGCATAGATCTACTACAGAATATTTAATTTCAGTAAAACATTATTCTGGTTTAGGAGGCCTAAACAGGGACTACTCTATAAAACACTATATATAATTCAATATGACAAGCAGAAAACACTCAACAATTGCCCTGTAACTGTCTAGTGCAAGCTGCTNGACTAAACTTATGTCCCTATTGCTTAAGCATTCTTCATGCTAGAGGACCACTCTGGCCTTCTCCCACACAATGGAAGCTCTGTCATTGGCACCAGTGAAAGAAGAAGATGGATCTCTTTGGCAAGACCCACTGACCACTGAAGTCATCAACAAGCTTTCAGTTGGTGTAAGCTTTGTGTTACATTTTAAAGTCAACCGCTGACAACCTGTTCTAGGTCAAAGTTAAAATACTTTTGCTGTTATAAGACTGCAGGCCAACCTATTCCATTTCTATAATATACAACAGAATTATCCACTTGAGTTAGGCCCATTAATTACAACAATAACTGATGCTAGACTCATTTAGTCACTCAGCTCACTATAGGATAATTACTATTGCAAGGTTTGTGTAAAGAGGAGCAGAGGACCAAGGACTGGAACAGGGTGTAGTCTCCCTCACAGGAGATATTCCAGAACTGTCTGGATGAAATCCTGTGTCATGGGCTCAAGGACAACCCTGCTTGAACAGGGAGGTTGGATCAGGTGACCTGCAATGGTCCCTTCCAACCCAACCCCTTCTGGAATAACCCCAGTTTTGGCTCTACAAAAACTGTAAATCCCAGATTGAGATGGCAGCATCTCCTGACACCAGCTATGGCCAGCTGTAGCCACAAAGCAGACAATGGCTCCCTAGGGCTGGCAAAGTTGCAATAACAACAGAAAATATCCCTGTGTCATAAGAAGCAAAGATTCTGCTGATGTTACTGCTCTCTGCCTGCTTCCATCTTTAACCTCCTGCTGCTGCCCTGGGAGATTTTGCAGCAGTAAATCAGGCTGAGGGATCCCAGAGACACCTACCCCTATATTCCCATGGCTTCACCTCTCCCCTAGATAGCAGCTCTTCCCAAATCCACTGGGTCAGACAGAACTGACAGGTTTTGACCCTTAGACAAAACTGCATTCTTGGGGCAATACACCCTCTGCAACCTCCAGCAGCCTGGAGTCAGCTCTTTCCCAGGTGTATGTTAACTACTGGGCGCAAAATGTTTAAATCTACACCTGTGTTACCCAAAGGCTTAGGCATTTAGAGCTAAAACAGCAATATTTGAAACCTGGCAAGAAGTAGTAATTTGTAGGGCACAGAACACTGCACACCATGTCCCTAAACAGCAGCCCACATAAATAAAACCTATACCAAAAACTGGGGCCCTGGTGGAGGTTTTCACAAACAACCTCAAGGAATATATTTGCAATCCTTGGCTGTCATTTTGTTTCTATCATGACTCCTCATAAAGACGTTCCTGAAAATGTGAATTTCAGAATCATCTCCTGGACTCTTAGGAAAAAAAGGTTCTATTATCTATCCTTCCACAGGCAATCAACAAAATTGTTGCACATTAAGTGCTTTTCTGCCTCTTGGCTAAAGTTCTTCTTCCTTGCCTTCTCAAGATCCCTACACAAAATAAACGGTGACTGTCAGGCATAGTCTTAGAAAACAAAAGTAGTAGCCAAGGTATGAACATTTCTATTATTTTTTACTGTTATTTCAGTATTTTTTAGTAGACATAAGTTGTTTATTGATTAGAGACCCATGAACACCTACAGAAAGCTTCACTCAACTACCTGGACTTGGTTCTTTGCCATTCTTTGTCAAGAGAAAAGAGAACAGTGATTTAGGAACAGGGAGTTCTCTAAGAGAGGAGAATTTTTTTCATGTATGAAATTACTGGTGTTTATGCTGTGGATCTTACTCTTTGTTTTCCTACAAAAAAAATATTTTCCCTTTCTTGCACTAAATCATGCACACACTATGCGACCTGGCCTTCTTTTCAGGGAACTGACTGCATTTGCATAAACAATAACAGTCTAATGTTTATCAAGTCATTAATTCCTCATGAAAGCATACAGCTGTATAAAGAGCCTTTTTTCCCTTAGAAAAATTCAAGTGTAAGTTATTAAAAAAGAAAGCAGTTGCATGACTGTAGATCTTGGAGATTAAAGATCATCAGGGCTAGCACATAAAGCAATCAAAACATGGAATATTTATGGAAACAGACATTTTTACTGATTTGTTACTTGTTTCTTTCTGTACAAAAGTTGTATTTACATATGAATATAATTCTGGATCAGAAATAAAATTTTATCCATTGAATTTTTAAGTGGCATTAAAAAATAGTAAACCAGTAGGAAATTCTCAAACATATGCTTGCCTATAGCTTTTATGACAGTTTGGACAAAAAAAACCTACCTCTACATGTTGTCAGTGTTCCCTTCATTACTATATCCTTTATATTCCAAAAACACAACCATTGTAAAAGTGTCTAAAAGTCCTTAAATGTAGTGAATACAAAGGCTTATAACTGTATATAGATGAAAATTATAGAACTTTTCCACAAACTTCACTCAATTTTTTTGATTTCTCCTTCTCCAATATTACACCCAGGATTTTCACTTTTCTGTTAATTTCAGGTTGTTAGCAAGGGCTAAAAAAAACCTGAAAGCAAATTATGCTTGTCCTACCAATTCCCACTTTACTGTAGAAGGTTCTTGTCCCTTGAGTGCCTGGGAGGTGCTCACACATACGTGTTTCAAACACTAACCCATAAGATAGACATTACAGTGAGACAGCTTTGGTGTCCATAAGGCCACTGCCAGCAATCAAGTACCTCAGCACACTGACCTGGCATTTCCAAGGCAACAGAGGCAGTTTGGGATAGAATTTGGACCCTGCCAGGAGACTGAGGCTGTAACTCAATCAGTCCATGCCTCCAACATAACAAAAGGCAGGTGGACTTAAAGAAGCACAGAGCAAAGGCAGAGAAAGCAAATCCTATCCCAGCAGCATCCAAGAAGGATCCAGTGAAATGTACATAGAGAAATGGGAAGTGGTCCTCTCTTTCTTACAGTTAAATAGAAAGGCTTCAAACACGTGCTAGAGGCAGGTATCAACTCCCCACACTGGTTTCAGCTTTTCTCCTTTATCATCATGCAATAGGATATGCAGTCCAGATTCTGATCCCCTTGCTGATACTGAATAGCATCCCTGGCTATGTCAATACAAAGAATTTAATGTAATACACCTGGAGGTGAATATGGAGCCTCAGTGGATACTACGTTGCACTCCAAGCATTTAACTGAATATATAATTATTCTGGGATAAGTGCTGCAAACTTTTTCTTTGATTTAGCCAAGTTACTGTACAAAGGCTTCTTTAGAGTTTAATGGGGCTGTGCATGGAGTGACACTTCAAAGTCAGGACAGTAGCAGCCAATCCAGTGCAATGAATACCTTGCAATCAAATACATAACTCAAAATTTCTTAGTCTCCAGACAGTATGGAAAGTTTTAAGATAAGTGGAAAACATGGCCTTTCTTCCCTTATTTTATGAAAGGCAGTAAAGCCTCCTCTAACAGCAATGAACCATTGCCATAAATCTAAATTGAGAAAGCCTGTTCACTGAGTAAAGACAAAACAAGTTACTGTATATCACAGCAGAGGAAGGATCTAAAGATCAAAGGGTAAATACCATTTCCTGCAATGTGTTTTTCCAGGATACAGCTTACTCAGCTCTTAAGTTGTTCTACAGTAGAGAAAGAAAAAAATACTATGGAAGGGTGGGAGAAGTGCATGTTTAGGTTCTGGTAGATAAACACCCAGACACCAAAAATAGAGGCACATTTGTGTAATAGAAACAATGTATCTAGCCATATGAAATGACCCCTTTATTGTTATATATTTCCCCTCTCTAGTATTTAGTTTGATATATTCTTTTCTCATATTCAAGGGATCTTTAGGATCCCTTGAAGCTGAACAAATGAGAAGTGTGGCTCTGGACTGTAACTCCTAACTGCCTGCCTTGTTTTGCTGTGAAGAGCAGTGCACGCTTGATGGCTCCTGATGGCCTGTGGAGAAAGGCCATTTCACCATTCTATTCACAGCATGGCATATAGTTCTCTCCTTAAATATAAGAAACATCCTGTACAACATTATATGAGGTACAGAGAAAACACAAAAAATAATTTATAAACACAAAATTAATTGCAATTTTGTAAGTGCTTTCTGAAAGGCTTCAAATTCCAACTCTCAAAGTTATCAGAGTAAAAGTCTTATCTTCACTGCATTGTATCCTTTACCTGTATTGATTCCTTTGCATTACAATGCTGCAGGATTTTCCCAAGAAATTCTTACAGTGACTAGAAATATGATGGATTCTCACACAAATGCTGCAATAGGGCAAGCAACAGAAGTGATCTGGAGTCCTTCTCACACACTAAACCACTAAGAAACACCTCCCAGTACAGCTGCTCTGAGGGACAAAGATGCTTCTCCCTTGCAAAGAGAAAAGATGGGGTGGGATAGATGTGCTGCCACTGTGGGAAGATGAAATGCCACACTGAACAGTGCTGGCTGTCAGCACACACACACAGTCAGGTGCTACAAGAGCTTCAGGCCAGGCAGCCAGACCCTCCTTCCACAGTGCCCACACCAGCAGTGTCAGGGGAGAGCCCTAAACAAGGACTTGGAGGTAGCACATCTTGGAGAGTGCTAAGGGGCCAGGAGGCAGAAGTCATTTTTGACTTTCTGTTAGGACTATATCAACTGTTCTGTTCCCCAAATGAGCACAATTCACCAGTGACAAAGAACTCAGCTAAAAGACAGGAGATTGAGCAAATTAATCATACAAACTGGTGTTACTAGCCCACTCAGGTAGGTGAGGTCTATAGTCTAAAAAACACACAGAATCCTGCAAAGGCCAGTCGTAATCTCTCTCAAAAGAAACATGATTAAAACAAACAGTCTTACATTCCTCCTTTTCTATTTTTGTCCCCTCCCTAGGAGGGAGAAATTGAATCTGCCCTGGCCTCCTAACACCAAACAATCAGAGCCTATGCTGGGCTGAGGCATACACAGCAGTGTTGGTCACAATTCAGAAGTCACCATGTAGCCATTTCCCACCTGACAGGCAGAGATGTCCCTATGAACAAAGGGAAAATAATTCTTGCCACGTGGTAACTGTGGATGAAGTCTAACTTTTCCAAATGGTGACTACCCCAGCCAGCCCAGAGCAAAGACACTTCTTGGTTTGTTTTTACCCCAAAGCAAGAACCTGAAGTTTTTCTTGATTTACTTGTTTTCCCCTGACAACTAAGGACTGCACCCCTTTTGTTCTTGAAGCCAAGGGGAGGTTTGTTTTGCACTCCCCTGACAACCAAAGCTCTATGGCAGGTTTTCCTGATTCATGAAACAAACTACTTATTTATTTCAATGAAGAGAGACAGAATCAAGTATGCCCCAGAGGCAGATATCCCCTGGTTTTGGAAAATGTTTGAGGATCGAATTTACCCTCATTTGTCAGAGTAGCTAGCAGTGGTAGGGACCCTTTCTTGTCTGTTCTTCACCTTAATAAACTGTCCAAACCCTTAGGTACATGAGGAAGCCTTCTAGGTGCTCCCCAGAGAGTCCCAGCAGCCAGCCAGCACAGCTACATGGCTGCAGCTCTCCTGTCCCTGTGCTGTGATCACAGCCAACAAAGAACAGGAGGTCTCTGCACCACCCCTACTTTCAGCAGTGCATAAGCTGATGAGCCATTTCTTTCTGGCCATGTAACATGTCTCTGCCTCTAGAAGTACAAATGCATCCCTCAGACCTTATTGATAATGCTGATGAAGTGAACTGGCTTCACAATTCGCCCTCCTCTACCTTCAAGCTGCCAATAACTTATACCAGTATATTTAAATATAATCCACGCAGGAATCAGCATTCCTTCTTAGCTTTATAGCAGCTTTCCATCCTATGATTTTCAAGCAAAGGTTCTGTTTTAACAGGTCAAAAATAAATCACAAAGACAAGGTAAAAACATGGTGAAATTGAAGCTATATTGAAATGACATTAAGTAAATGAAAATTAGTAAAACACGATGACATTGTACACTGACATTAAGGTGTCTTTTTAAAATATCACTGCTACAGACAGTTTTGGCACTGGTTCTGTGAAGCCACAGTTTCTCCCTGGCTTTATTTTTAGTGTCTTTTCTGAGCATTAAACAATTCAACCAACCACTTAACTCTAAGCATGTGAGTAGTCTCACTGAAATGAAAGTTAAATGCTTTCTGAATGTGAATTATCCTTAGTTCTCCAAAAGCCATTCAAATTGTATTAAATGTAGAGAACTTTTAAACCTGCAAAAATCTAAAAGTAAACAATTTACTATCAGAGTTTATAGCAAGCACTTCAACTAGGCAATAATGTTGACACTCATTGGCTTAGCTCTTTATTTTATAGGGAAAATGTACAGAAAAACTCACTCCACTTACCAGTCCTTTGGAAACTTTCATTACTGGTCTTATATAACAACAATTGAAGATAGAAAAAAAATATTATTTAACAAGGTTTTATATGACAACATAAAGAGTGACCGCTAGCTGAGTGTTGATCCGGACAAGGTCACTTCCCTGACAAAATACACATCCAATAGCAATACATAAATTTTATTTTTAATGAATAACCACTAAATGGTTGCATAAACAGAGTAAACTGTGAGTAACTGTAGGTTATAATGAATATCTGTTGTAGCAACATTAACCAACACCTCACACAGGCTACCTGCAAGACAGCGTCAGCATCACCAGCCTGCTGGTTGGTGGCAAACCAAATTATGTTGGAATACATCAGTGGTTTCCCTTGGTGAGAAATCTACATCCTTCCAACATCAGCTTTCTCCCTCTTGAAGCATCCCTCATTTTTCCTTTTCAGACATTTGGCTTTGGAAAGCTTAGAATTTATAAAGGATTAGTCACTGACCTGGAGAGTCACTGTAGCAAGACTGTTCCCTATACTCTGCACGAAATATAAACATGCTTATGTGGAGGACGTGTGGTCTGAAGTCTGAAACAGGAATCTTAGATTTTAAAAGTCAGCTACCAACTCCTTGTGCGACCTTGGCCAAGTCTTTTAACACCCTTATCCTTCAGTTCCCTAACTGTGTAACTGAGAGAGGGATGCAGAGGGCTTTGTGAAGGTTATTGATCCATCACTGTTTGCAAAGCTTGCCGAGGTGCCACTGGGAAAAAGCTTTAAGCCTTATGTGTTTAAAGGATCGATGCATGTTATTGCATTATTACTGAAATAATGGTAAATACATTGTACCAAAAAATTAGGAGAAAGGAAGAGAAAAACAGTTGTAGACCAGCCAGAAAAAGAGTAATTACATTTGGTACGTGATGTCTGATCTTGTAACAGCAAAGAGAGCACAAGAAGAACCTTTTCTAAGAAGGAGTCTGATGCCAAGGGCACTCAGCACCACTCAGAACTAGGCACCCTCACTCTTCTCAAGGATTTATTTGGGAGCCACCCATTTAAATCTTCACAGTGGTGACCATTCATGCAATTTTCTTCAAAAAGCTGCCTTGTAATTTTCTTGTTACAAGATCCTTTTCATTTCTATGCTTTCTTCAGCCACATGTATATTTAGCTAAATTCTGATTTCCCACCCATGCAAATGCAAGGGGCATTTTACACTTTTCTTAAGTACTGACACATTTATGACTGTAATTTCTCTAAAATGTCATTTAGCCAAGATTGATTATTTGCTGCATAGTGAGTAGAGGAAAGAAAGAAAGGAGCTGTCAAGCATTCTTGCTTTTCTCTTTGGGGTGGAAAAATAAGCTTATCTTTAGAAAGACAGATCCTTTTATTAAGGGATGAAATGAGCACTGAACAAATACTATGAGGAATTCCAGTTATGCTGATACTAATAGAAGAAATAGTTAAGATGGCAGAAAAAAAACCTTGTGTGTTCAAAGACTTCAAATGCATTTGTACTAGGTGGGTCTTGACCTGGTAAGACTCCATTAATTTCCTGGGGCTTGCAGTTGCATGTGGTCCCCTTTGCATGATGCACTTAACCCACTGCCTCTCCCAAAAACACTACCAGGCCATCTTCTCATTAATTTATTCCATTTCTCCATCTTTTTCTTATGTGTTATAATAGTCATTCTTACCTCCTTGTGGCCAGTGAAACTCTCCACTGGAAATTGTCAGTATATTCGATCAACGTTTTGTTATTGGTGTATGGTAGAATTATTATATAATCAAGATTTGCTACAAGCTGTATAGAATACAAAAGTGTCTTTTCTCAAATATTTCTCTCTCAAAAACAACTAACAAATAAATCCACCTCTATTCCCCACGACTCCAATATATGCTGTAACTGCTTAGGCAGATTAACAGGATTCCTTCAATTTTTACTGCTCTAATCCTTGTAAAATACTGGCCAAGGACCAAGTTCTGGTACTTTTATTGACAGAAAAATCTCATGGAAATCTGAGAATCTTCAAACTGACTTTGACAAGTTGTATAGGCTATCAGGATATCCGTGAGTAACAAACCAAAATCCCAACAAATGGTTCAACGCCTTTGCCAGTGCTGTTAGAAAAAGTGTGTATTTATGTACAGTACAGTCACCTACAGTACAATGTGCATTTGTGTAATTTGGCACAGGAAAAACTGCTAACTTGTAAAGCAGTGCCCAAGTTCCAGCACAGTTTTAAAGCATCTCTTTTCCACAGCAGCTCTCAGTCAATCTCCTCCAGCCTCCCAGTTGCAGCACACCTGACCAGCTCTCACAGCTCCTTTCAATCCCCAAATCAGAACACAGGTGGAGCTTGAGGCACTACAGCAACGCTATTTCAAAACACTGCAACCTGTGTGGGTTTCCAACGCTGCCTCTGGTCCCAGAGATGGCTGTTAAAAGTACTAAGGACTGGGAAAAGGCTCTTGAAGGAACAAGGAAGGACATTCACTTTAGAAGGCTATTTTCCACTCTGCATACTGTTCAATCAAAACAAAAGCTTACAAATCTCAAGGTGTAGTAAGCTTTACACCGAGGAAAAGGAGAAGATATGAGAGCTTAACTCCCAGCTACTGTGAGGTGATTTCATACCACACAAAGAAAAACAGAGCAACCTCCACGGAGGGCTAGAGCTTATCACAGGTTGTGGTTTGGCCCAGTTGGCTGACATTTTAACTCTCCATCTGAGCCAGAAACTTGGCATGTAACACAAGTTTCTTTTCCTCCTCTGTGAGGTATCCCATTTTCTTCCTGAGCATTCAAACAATTTGGCCTAAACATCACTTCTACTGGACGGGCATGAACTGATTTGACAAGATAAATTACAAAAACAAACAAACAAAAAGTTTCAAATTAAAAGCACGATATGAAAACAGGACTAAAGGTGACTCACCACTAATGCTCTCCTCACAGAAGAGTTGTTTCCTGCCCCAGCAGCAGGAAGCAGCACAGGGATGGAGCAGGCAAGGCACTGTGTGGGAAGAGAGAGGATGCTGAGCTGTGTTTACATAGGGCCCCTGAGGGCAGGTGGGGCTCACCGGGGCAGTCAGGGCTCTCAGCCCTGCCCTCTGCAAACTGCCAGTGAACCCTGAGCTGAGCCCCACCTGCAGCCCTCCCACCACCCCCACTTTTAAAACATTTTTTTGCCTCTTATCCAACAGTCTTGAAATTATGCCCAATTTTATAGGCATTGTTTTAAATCTGACAAAAACACATTAATTCGATGCTGAACGCATAATCAGTTAGAAAGAAAAGTGGGGAAATAGGGAATACCTCTCTGGTTATAAAATGTATCCCACATCAATGGAGAGTTGCTCCCAAGATTTTCTGTCCTTTTGAACCATTCAGGTCATGAGACTTTCACCAAATCCTTTCTCAAAGTGTTCCCTGATAGCCAATTTTTTTTCTTCTCAGTTTCACAAAGGATGAATTTAGTCATAACAATTCACCCTTCAGCCATCCAAAAGTCCTCTCTCTTCTTAATATGTAGACCTTTGCAGTATGCTAGACAGTTCACATATCCTCTTTAGTCATTGTTTCCCCATTCAGATATTTCTTTTGGAAAATAAACTTGGCAGAGAGCAGAAGACAGCTCAATTACCATCAAGCCTCCAGTGACTGCAACTGGAAAAAGAAAAGCTTCTTAGTTAAGTACTTCAATGTGCAAATAACACATTTTGGAGTTAACAGCAATCCCCAGAGTGGCGATTCTCAGAAGCTCTGTACGTGGAAATTTCACTCCAGGACAGAGAAGGAGCTTTAACCAGCTAAGGAATTGAGGAGGAAGATGGTGTTTTGTCATAACTAAAGCATGACTTGGATCATCTGAAGCTTCTCCTGGCTTGGACATTATACTACTGTGTGGTCTCCTGTGCCTTTGTTTCCCTACCTATCAAATGTATTTATGGGAATTTGGCTTCTTTTTTTCCCCTCTTAGTCTTTCTTATGAGTCTCAGATTTCAACTATGGAGCAAGCAAAATTTTGGGGGGAAAAGGATACCAGAAAATCCAAAATGCCTTGAGCCCTAAAAGCATCAGCTCATATATCACATATACAATTCAAATACTGGAATTAAAAATGGGAATAAGGAATTAAAAATGTCATCATTCTCACTTGATGAGGAAGAAGAAAAACAATCCCAAACTCATGGAAGAAGGTCTGTCAAGAGTCTGTAGGGAGGTGATAATATTCCAGTGTTGAATGGGAAGTAAACAGGAGAATGAAAACCTGGCAAATGATGTAATGGACTGTTACCTTTCTTTCCATCCAGCACATGAGCACTGATATAACTGCTATCTAGGCTGTGAGTGGAGTACCTCATTTGGAATCACTCCTGGTGCAAATTTCAGCACCACTGTGCTAGGTTGGTATGACACCAACAGACTGGTTTAGCGGAGATGAGAACCAGCATTTAGTTTCCTTAATGACTAAACATCTCAGCAACCACAACCATCATCAGAAACGAAATCCAGAGTAAATTTTGTACTGAGTTTGCAGCACCCTTCCCTGCTCATTGCTCACTCACTACAGATGGGGTGCCTACCAACCACCTCAGTCAGCATCAGTACCCAAAACCAGCTGCAGGTTTTTGTCATGACACAAATTACACAGTGAGATCTGGATGAACTGCAAGAAACTGCAGCTGGCTTTTCAAAGCTGCATGGGAAGAAAACCAGAACAACTTTCTGTAAGCTAAAGGGAGATTTCTCCTCTCTCTATTTTCCAGGGCTAAAAAACTAGAATAGAAACTGGTTTTGACTAAGGTGAATCTTATGAGATAAAAGCACAGGGCCATACCATCCACTGCCTCCAGTCTGCTTCTTGAGTTCCTGCTCCTGGTAGTTCACAGCTGAACATAGGTGTCAAAATGTTTTTCAGGAACCAAGAACTCTGTGCCAGAACTGAGTAAGGCAAATTTACTGCCCAAAGGGGATGGTCCTTGCTTGAGAAAGCATTTCAGAAAAGAGAATTTTTCCTTGACTGCCTCAGTTCCCAAATAGTTTTGGTTCAGCCAATCTTCTCCAAGCCCATACTTGTTTGATTAGAGCAGTATAAAGAAACTTGGCAAATCCATACCTGATGTCCTTACTGACAGTCTTTGTGTGAGTTAAAACAGTGCAGTGCACATAATCTGAGTTCCTCTGCAAGGTATTTCCTATCACTACTGAACCATCTAATGCCATACAATGAGAGCTAAGTTGGAGCCACGTGCTCAGTAGAGTCTCCTGAAACACACAACAGTGACTCCATTTCCTGTGTTATTTTACTACCTTTTGTACTGCATCCTGTGAAAGACTAGGCTTAATTTTGCAGGAGTACATAATATGAGTAAACTGGACAAAAAAATCTCTAATCTTTGTCTGTTCAGTTCATAAACTATGATGTGAAAACTTATCAAAAATTTCCGTCTCTACCACAAGGACTTTCAAGCTTAATTCAACATTTCCTGACCAGCCTGAAGCTCAATAGCAGCTCACTACAAAGAACAATTGTAACACCTCTTCCCACGCTGCATCTGTCAAAAATATTATCCCATAAGTTTATGTTTATAACCAATTATTTATGCAAAAAGGAGGAAAACCACAGAGTGTCCCTCTCCTTTTGGTAGATTTACAATGGGAAACTGAGTTTGCTCTTCAAAGTTATACAGAGGAAGAAACTCATTTGTCTCTGCTCTGAAATGAAAGCACACATGATTACCAGTCTAATCAATCATGCCTCTTTTATTTATCTAGTTCGGTGTGGTTTGTGTTTGCGTTATATTCTTTTTATTATAAAGAATTCAGGCAAATGTGTAGTCAAAACCAGTTCATCAACACACAAAACAATCAATAGCTTGTGTAAAGAGGCAGCAATGTTATTGCTGCTCAGTGACCAGTAACAGAGTGAACAAGGTGCAGATCCCTACAAATTCCTCCATGAAACTAGCTAGATTTACAGACATGAAACTACGGTGGTAAGATCTTCTGAACTGGTAAGTCAGAGTTTGCTAAAATTCATAAAATTCAGTTCATAGTATGGGGGTTCTTGGCATACAGAACAGGCCATAAGTTTCCTACATACACCTCCCTGTCCTACTATATACATAAAAGATGCTGTAATATGTGCCATTGGTACTAAAGAACTATTCTATAAATTTCATATAAATATATTTCTACTGTCATTAGTAGAACTACGACAGCAGAAAACAAGCATAACAAAGACAAATCAAGTGCCATATGGACACATGAGATTTCAAAGAAAATTAGCCTCTCCATCTAGACAAGATAACTGACTCATCTGTAAAGACATTATGTACTGAAAGTAATAATTTTAATGAAGAAAGGAGGAATAAGCCTTTACATTTGAACTGAAAACAAACAATAGTGAAAGCAGTAAACTGAGCCAATAAAGTCCAGCAAAAACATGAATCATCCAACCCAACAGAAAATATTTGAAAAATACTGTGTGGGAACATGCCACAGAGACCAAGATGAGACAAAGTAAACATGTCATGTAGAACAGATGCTGCAAAACAAGCACAATGGCAAAAATAATTATATGTTAATCAAAGTCTCAAGGGGGAAAAAAATTAATATATTGGCAAGCATCAAAACAGCTGCATCTGGTTTTGAACAACAGAATTTGTAAAAACCCCACCTGCAAATCCAGCCATGGACGAGATGCAGGTACAAACTATGCCAGTAATTCCTATACAGATATTTCTATCTTGCTGACTGATAGTGTCTAATATAGTTGAGTATTTGAATTCATGAATGAAAACATTCGCCTATTCATAAATAATTTCCAGGTACATAATTTCTGCCAATATTTGTATCAGAAGGGGACTGATGAACTTCACCTTACCATTCTATACTTCCTAATTAAGAAAACCAAAGTTATCTGCCTAGACCACGGTCAGTCTTCAACCTTCATGTTAGAAGAGGTTAGCAATGTTAAACATGCACAATCAACATGCACAACCAAGGGAAAATTCTTGTCCAGTAATAGATGAGACCTAATCCATGAGGCCTGAGTAGTACATATTTAAGTCAGGAATTGCCACTCAACATGAGTAATACCTCCAAAAATGGAATCTCATAAGAGAAAAGCATTAGAACAGTGCAAAATATTCCCAGTTCAGTTAAAGATGTTAACAAGTGTATATATAAATATTAAATTTCAGGGGGTCTGAAATTTAAAAACACATTCAGATGATTATAGTTATCTATAACCTATAGTTGTCTATGATTATGAAACACAGAAAAAATTGTAGCTTATCAGGGCTAACTCTGTTTCTTTTGTTTTTGGAACCAGAAATTGGACTAGCCTTTAGCACTGATGCAAGACTAGAATTTTAACCTGAGGGAAATAAATTCTCATTTTAATAATTCTGTTGTAATGATTATGTACCCTA